>JAMZAV010015718.1:0-13194 GCA_024449915.1 Sweltsa coloradensis | reverse complement strand
TGCCAGAGTTATAGGAAGTAAGTTAATTTTAGTAGTTTTTCAAAGAAGTTTTTTTTCCTGAAACGGTCCGAAATTACTACTCTAAATAACTACAGTTATTTTAGTAGTTTTTTTGTAGTTTTCGGTAGTTCTTTTCATAAGGTCGACCCTGTATACTCCTATCCGAGTGGGGGGTTTTCAGCTATATGCACACGCCACCCCGAAATATTTACAATCTTGAAACTCGGTATATGACCTGATATGTGGTCCATGACCTACAAAAAAATCAGACCGATCCAATAACCCGTTCTGTGTTAAAAAAAAGTGCCTTAACATAGTTGAAAACCTTCCGGTTGGCTATCTAGCTGGGTGGTTGGGGAATTCGGACGGAGACGAATAAGAGCTTACAGAGAAAACGAGATGGGGAAAGGAAAATGGCAATGACATCCAGCATGTTTTGAACTCATCAAGGTACACACTAACAAATAAGTGGAACGATTTAACAGGACATTACTGCCTCCGATTGCTATAGCTACTAACAATTAAGAACTTTTCACACTGGGAAGTCAACATAAAAACAATTGAGTGTGATTTTAACAGTATTATCAATAAAATGATAGGCAAAACCCCATTCTCGGCAACTCTCACGCCGCCAATGAGTTTTATTCAAGCTAGTAATTGGCGGTGGCAGTAATTCAGAATGTTTTCTTTCCCTGATGTTGTACCCGTACTCCTTGACGATCTCATCATCAGATTTTGGAGCTTGTTTGTTCGCTCTGAATAAATCGTGTTTCCAGGGTGAGGAATCCATGGTGTTTGGTCTGTCACGTTTGTAACTAAGTTTCGGACGCTTTGCTGCGACCCACTCTTCCGAATCGTCAGAGTAAAGGGAACCGTGTTTAGCCATTTCTTTTTCAAACAGCTGAAACTGCAGAATCCGAAACCCAAAGACAGAATCAATAAAAATACAATTGTCAGTCTAAGGGTCGAAAAAGGGACGAAAATGCCCCGGAAGGAAAGGGGAGTAATACGCACCCGATAACTAAACCGGTATTTTAATGCAGGCCCACCCGGTTTCCGATAAGGAGCGGATATATAAGGCAACATTTGCAGATGAGCAAGGAGTGAATCAAAACATCGCGATAAGGTGACTTCATTCAGGTTGCGAGAGACGGGCATTGACAGCAAGAGGCAGACGGTTCACTCCATACTGGTAAGTGCTACGATACCGCCAGGCGAGCTGAAGCTTTAAGAAACCCGGTGTGTCGACTGGGTTTCTGTCTCTCCCCACCCTACCGTCTATTCTAGGCCCTCTCGGTGTAGAACCAGCTGTGAGGATCCCAGGGGAGAAGATAAACCCATTGTTACCCCTTAAGTCTAACTTGCAAAACCGCACGTCGCCTCTGCGATGGGTAATTTATAAATTTATTGAATGCTCTCGCGAATTGTAATTTTTTTATTGGTAACCCTATTTCATTCATATATTATATGAACAAATATGGGTCATTCTTGAGTGTGTTATTCTGTGGAAACCTGCTGTAATCAATTTGGTATTATTATTCATTAATATATTATCATTACTTATATTTGTTACACCTTCGACCAATTGGTAGAATTATTATTATTCATTATTAAATTATAATAACATAAATTTATTACTATTTACCTTCGACCAACTACCAATATTGCGAATTCTAGCTTAAACCTAGATTTGCACACATAGAATAACGTGTGGGGAAAATATTCTGGGTGACAAGTATAATCAAACTTATGGTTTTCTAAAGGCAAGATTAAATATTTTATTCACAGTTTGGTTTATAAATGCAAGAGAAGTCTCCTTAGTCCGGTGGGTAGGAGTAAAAACGTGGCTATTTGTGATACAAGCAAGCCGTTTTGCCCAGGCGTTTTATTTGTAAATTTAAAGCTTTTTTTTCGGCGGTTCATAGTTTGCAGGTGATGTGGGGGGCATGTGAGGGGTAAATTCAAAAAGGGTTCAAACAATTTTTTCAAATAAATTGGTGGTCTATTTTTACGGTTCGAATGTCATTTTCACATATTTTTGGGACGGCAAATCGAATAAAAAACATTTCAAATTCGTAAGTCCAACCATTTGGGTTCCATGGGCGCCATATTGGAAATTGCCCCCAAATACAACTTTGATTCTCAAAGCATGTAAATATGGCATGCTTGGTATCAATTTCCACTAAATCGTACTCCCCGAACACGCAGGTAACACTAAAATTGTAATAGAACAAACGAAACTCTCAGAACCCCGCCATTTTGGTTATTGTGGCTACCGGTATAGGCACCAATTTGACCCTAAGTACGTAAAAATGGCATGCTTGGTATCAATTTCCACTAAATCTTACTACCCGAACACGCGGGTAACACTAAAATTGTGATAGAACAAACGAAACTCTCAGAACCCCTCCATTTTGATTATTGTGGGTACCGGTAGGCACCAATTTGTGAGGTGAATAGACACATATGCATGTTTAGCGTCATTTTAGTGTATTTTCCAGTCAGGATTATGAATTTTGTGTTAAAAAATGTACAAGAGGTAAGATCATCTTCCATATTCCATTTTCTCTCTGATTTTGAAGATGAGACTGACTATAGCACCGTCAGTTATGGTTACACACACCACAATATTCAAGCTTCCATCATAAATGCGCTGCATTAAAGGACAATTTCTTGCAATGTGATAATCTATCTCTGTACAAGTGCAGGTAACTTATCAAACTAGTAGCAACAAGTCATGGTGGACGAAAGCGTTGCCGAACTTTACGGCGCTGAGGAAAAGGGCAAAGTTATGTTCAAGGACCGTCAAAGAGAAGGCAGGAGAAGTAAAAATCCTTTTTTGATCACATCCAAAGATGTCAGACCAATATGTTGTGTCTAAAAATAACCCAACCCAAGGCAAGAAGATTTAAGTGTTGCGGGAGCCAATACAATTGAGCAAAAGACTTTTTATTATTGTTCTGTTTTGTGATATTCAAATAGACGTTCTTTGAATATGAAAATGAGCATTGCCCTTCTTCTATTTGTCTCAATGGTGAAATGCGTGTTGGTGGGAAATCTCATTTAGTTGAGATACTTGAAAAAATTTGCTCCAAATGAGCTTTTTCAGCTAGGCCTATATGTAGTATGGTTTTTATGGGGCAGCACTGGTCCATTATCAAAAGCCACGTGCTGGTATTTCTACATTTATTGACTATTCCAGTCATCAACTGAGTTTGTATTTTCTACAAACATCTAAGAATATTTGAGCAAGGCGGCTTGACATAACTTGGACATTTTTCTCTCCAAACAGGTTCAAGAATGCGATTCGGGACTCACGAGGGCAAGACGTTCATCGTCAGGACCTCTCGAAAAAGGGTTTATTTCTGCTTTTATTGTTTTAAGTTTAGAATCAGGAAATTTGTGGCTAGGTTCGGTTTGTTTTGTAAAGAGCATCAATCCAAAAATTATTTATATCGGGGACGCTCCGGGCAGTCACTTCACTTTAAATCGGGCTAAGCTCCGGAGATCAAAGTTTTTATTTGCTAACTAAATCTTTACTGTTTGTTTTACAGGATAAGTGCCCAACGATTGGGCCGATTACTTAAGAAACGCCAGGAATAAGGAAGAACTATCCTACTAGCTTTGGTCACTTTTGAGTTTGGAGGGGAAGGTCCCTGTGCAAAAGGAGGCATTTATGATAAATGCTAGTGTGTGAGAGATGATGCTGCCACTTTTGTAAGCACAGATCCAGGAACATTGTCTAGACCTGCTGAAGGTTTGTTATTCAGTATTTGATTTGATGATAACGGCTTCTTCAAGATGGGTGGTTGGATGTAGAAAAATTGAGTAAATTTCCTGTTTATCCTCGATGGCACCAGATAATTTGCGTCCGAGATCGGCTGTTTATATACCAGCCTTAAAAGAACTCGTTGAGATGATTTGATATTACTTTTGGGTCATAGTTTGGAATTCCTCTCATGTTGACCGTGAGTTGATTTGTGGGACTAGGTGCCTTAGTATGAGCATTGATAATCTGCCAAGTAGCCTTCGATATGTTATTTGTAGAAGATATCGAGACCTATCGATCTTGCCGGGACCTAGCTCTTTGGATTCAGCGGAAATAAACTTTTAGGGATACTATAACGCTAGTTCTAGGCTTTAGGTTAACAATCCCAAATATTCACTATTAGCTCTTTGAAGTGGCTATTTTTACACATGACCGCATTAAATTGAACTATAGGCTAACAGAGAACAGAGATTCGAACCCGGGACCATTTTATTCGAATTCAGCGAGAAATTTACTTCTAGAGAGTATATAACGTGAGCTCTAGGCCTTAGGTTTACAACGTCGGAAATGCAAAATAAGCTTAACGAAATTTAGAATGCATCCCGGGGTTCGCCCTCGCCACACAAGTCCAGTTTATTTAAATTTGAATAAAAACCGTTAAGAAGTCAATTTTCTCCAATTGTTTTATTGAGCATTTTCTTTCCATTCCACTTCTGGTGCGTTAAGGTGTTGGATGTGTTTTTTTAACATGGGTGAGTAGTTTTTGCAGTATTTATGCTTTTGTTATGTAAGTGCGCTAAGTAAAAAAAATCATAACAGCCAAAGTTGACGCTCAATTTTGACGGGAACCTAGCTCTTTAAAATCGCATTTAAATTCCCTACAAGGTAGTTTATGCCATTGGTTCTAAACTTTACGTTTACGATGCCGAAAAAGCTCAAAATTTACGACTCGAAATTGATTATTTTTCACGCATTTTCGCAAAAAATAGGATTTTCGGCAAACAAGGATCGAAGATACGAACCGGCGACCTAGCTCTTTAAAATCGCATTTAAATTCCCTACAAGGAAATATATGCCATTGGTTCTAGGCCTTACGTTTACGCTGCCGAAAAAGCTAAAATTCACGGCTCAAAAATGATTTTTTTCACGCATTTCCGCAAAAAATTGGATTTTCGGCAGACAAGTTTCAGAAATACGAACCAGCGATCTGGCTTTTTGAAATCGCAGTTAAATTCCCCACAAGAAAATATTAGCCTTCTTTTCTAGGCCTTAGGTTTACAATGTCGGAAATGCAAAATTATCTATTCGAAATGGCATTTTAACACACATGACCGCATTTTGTTGAACTTTAGGCTAACAGAGAACAGAGATTCGAACCCGGGACCATTTTATTCGAGTTCAGCGTAAAATTTACTTAGAATCTAACAAAACAACTACTTAGAATCATCCCCAAAAATTCTTTAGAATCAGTTGTGAATTTTCTACGAGAAAACCTATGACATAAGTTGAAAAGTTCAAATCTTATAGAAAAGTACACGGTGTTCTCTTTTGTACCAAGTTCAACAATTTTTTCAATTAGTTTCTTATGTTTTCGTTTCAGATTTAGACGAATTATCCCTCAGAGAGTTTTATGAGACATTCAATTTCGAGGAAGTTTCGAGAACTCACCCCTTTTTGGCAACTTGGAATTTTGTAACCTTGTCGAAGAACTCCAAAATGAGTTGGGCGAGGGTACATCCGGCGGCGTCCCGTTAGACGCCGTCCTGATCGCGGGGGCCGCCGACGCGGAGCTTCCGGGGGCCGCCGTCTTGGAGATTGCGGGGGCCGCCAACGACATCGACGCGGGAGCGGCCGACGTCGTGATCGAGGGGGCGGCCAAACGCGGGAGCTCAGCTTTCAAGAAAAAGGGGACGTAAGTTGGATTTAGGCCCTATAGACGTACAGACTAGAGCCCTGGAGGGGGAAGTCAAGAAGCGTCTAGGGGAAACCTATTTATGTCCAAGTGACTTGGTAGACGAGGAGTTGGACTAAGGACGAAGAAGCGAGAAGACGTGAAGAAAAGAAGAAACTAGACCAGGGGAATCTGAGAGCAGTACTAATACCAAAGAGGGAGTTATTCGGTAAGTCATGTGTGGACTTTAGTAATTGGTAGATAGGAGAGTGTTTAGTTGTAAGAATCCCTTGGATTTGAACCCGCGTACTTACACACGCAATGCACAGGTTAACATAAGACAAGTATAGTAGTAACCTGATCTAAATACAGCAATCTCTTATTTCGAATTCTGTTCTCTTCTTGTGTAAACCATGAATAAATCCATTCCCAAATTGTCCCAGAACACAGTACGGTCTTGGTCGCTATCTCTGGGTCAGGGGGGACGGTAATTGTAATGGCTACGGGGCGTATTGTTGTTGTTGGTGAGGCCCTGACTCAGCAGATGGTCTACAATATTCGATCCTGATGAGAAATCTTCTGGCAATTGGGAAAAAGTTGAACTTTTAACGAAAAGGTTTCCCAATATTACACCAGCAGAGGAAATAGATGATCTTAATTCAGAGTGTATGAGTTATTCGCTCTGGGAAATTCCTCCGACTAGTCAAATTTCTGTGACTAACAATATTGACCACTATTGGGCCAAGGTGCTAAAACTGAAAAGTTCCCAACGCTCTGCAAACTTGCAAAGGCTATGTTGATCTTTCCGCATAGCAACGCCGCAGTGGAGAGGCTTTTCAGCAAGCTAACTCTAATAAAAACATCCCATCGTACCTTGTTGGGTGCACCTATGCTGAACGCTCTCATGTACTGTTCAGCTCGCAAAAATCTTGCAGAATTCCAGCCAAAAAATGCAATGAGGAAGAAAGCAAAACATTTTCAGAAGTAGGATGTTACGGAACTTAAAGTTAGGCCAACTGTGTACCTTAACCATGACCTTAACTATGGACATGTTTTCAAGATTTATATTTATTTTCACATTATATTTCTACGTTTAATCTATCTATGCATAGGCCTATGTAAGCCTAGATAATGCTAAATGATATAAATCAAAATTTTATTTGAAAATATGGTACAATTTTACACATTCAGTGTAACCATGACCTTAACTATGGACATGTTTTCAAGATTTATATTTATTTTCGCATTATATTTCTACCTTTAATCTATGCATTATGTAATCCTAGATAATGCCAAATGATATAAATCAAGTTTTATTTGAAAAATGTGGTACATTTATTATTAAAGGATTTTCAAGGATTTGAGTGTTTCATTTAAGGATATTTAAGGATTTTTCATGTGCTCTTACAGGATTTTTATTTTTTCTTGGTGGCAACCCTGAAAACTATGCACTCAATGAAATTGATATTTTATTGTATTAATGCAAAATGTTTAAACTTTTCTTAAAAGTTGTTCAGACTTATTTTCCTCAATAAAATTGCAATTTTTCAAAATCAATCTGTGGTAAAATAATAGTTCAAGTTCAAGTTTTTCATTCATCTTTATATGTATAGGCCTACATTGTTATTGTTAATTTTATCATACATATAGGCATACATAAGATACAAATTTTTTACCTTTTTTGTTCTCTAAAATTAGTTTGAAGATTGTTGGTATTGAATTGTCATTAGTAGGACTATGGGTGGTTAAAACAAATGTCATTATGTTTAGTACTATTATTTTTAACTTATATAATATATTCGTATTTATGTGAATGGATAGGGAGGATATGCTTCTATCCATCATGGCTGCAGGGAAAAACAAGAGGAAGGAGGAGCAGTTATCGTCACTTGCCGAAGATTCGCCCTCAACGGAAGCAATTACGCAGTCGGCAAGTATCCTCTTCCACTCGGTTTCTATTGAAGAGACAAGAAACAAATATATTGAAATCCGAACTGGAAAGATAAAAGGTGAGATGTTGGTTTTAATTATTTTCCCACAGAAACTATAGGATTATGAAAATATCTATAAATTAATAAACTTGGTTTACTCAGTTCAAGAAAATAGTTGTTACAACCATGATGAACCAAAGACACCCGGTAAGCAGAGATGGAACTTGCAGCCTATTGTCGCGCTCAAATGGTTTGTTGGGAGTCCAGGGATGAAGACGGTCCAGTTTGATTGGATATTGCTTTACGTCTCATTTTTATGCAACTTGGCTTATCGAGACGAAGGGCGGGACGTAAGGGATGACGCGGGGGGACAAGGGGTGGACAGGCCTGTGCTGGTCAGAACCAGCCGCAAGCATATAGAGAGGGCAGAGGTTCCCCCACGTCGTGGTCTTCTCCGTCTGTGTCATCATCCGTCCGTGTTGTCTTTGTCGTCGCCGTCGGGGAGGTAGTCAAAGGGAAGGGGTTCCCCGACGACGACCCAGAGCTCGCCATTAGTTTCAGGGAGTACAACTCCCCTATTCACGGGCCAAACCGCGAGAAGGTTTCGAGTTGAAATTTGATGGCCCAAGACGGTCCAGGCCAGCGTTTTAAAAAATTATGATTTTTAATTTTAATTAAAAAAAATCACACACCCTGGTTTGTTGTTGTATCTTTTTTACTATATTATTATGAGTGGAAAAGATGAAAAATAAAGTTTGCTTTTGACTTTGATTTTGACGTCACCCGGCGTCTGGCGGGCTTCCGGGTTGCTTTGTTCCCTCTGATTTAAAGCTAAAAATTGATTCAATTTTAAAAAATCATGATTTTTATTTTTTTTTAAATAAAAATTTAAAAAAATTAAAAAAATTAAATGTTGTACTTTATTTACTATTGAATATTATTATGAGTGGAAAAGATTAAAAACAAAGCTTGGTTTTGACTTTGACTTCACCGGGCGTTTGGCGGGCTTCCGGATTGCTTTGTTCCCGCCGACTTAGTCATACCACTTTTGGTCATCGCTTACACCGCACGTGCTGCTTAGCTTACCAAGTGTCTATAAACACCCCTCGAGTGTGCCATTGTAGTAGGGCTGTACTGTCTTTGGTACTGTCTTTGGTACTGTCTTCTTGCCGTCCTGTCTTCTGAGTTCTGTGCCGTCTCTGCTAGTCTGCTAGTTCGTCTCTGCTGGTGGAATCGTCGTTCGAACGTATTTCACGCTCTCGATCGTTTGTTGTTGGTATGTATTAGGGAAAAGATTTCGGGTGCGTGTTTTCATTGAAAAAAAATTGTTGAAATGCGTGAGGCGCAATACGGCATTTGTTTGGCAATTTGTTTTCATTTGACCTGTCAATTGATCATCCATCCACATTTTGGATATTGCTTTACGTCTCATATTTATGCAACTTGGCTAATCGAGACGAATGGAGGGACGTAAGGGATGACGCGGGGGGACAAGGGGTGGACAGGCCTGTGCTGGTCAGAACCAGCCACAAGCATATGGGGAGGGCAGGGGTTCCCCCACGTCGTGGTCGTCTCCGTCTGTATCATCATCCGTCCGTGTTGTCTTTGTCGTCGCCGTCGGGGAGGTAGTCAAAGGGAAGGGGTTCCCCGACGACGACCCAGAGCTCGCCATTAGTTTCAGGGAGTGAAACTCCCCTATTCACGGGCCAAACCGCGAGAAGGTGTCGAGTTGGAATTTGAAGGCCCATCATCCACAGACCAGTCAATTACCACTAATTTATCATTATGTCTAATTTAACTTTCACTAATTTGACAAAACAAATTATCATAGAAGATGCCTTCCATGCATGAAAATAAGGTAAAATAAGGTAAAATAACTGAAGATCAGTTGTGTGACTGAGTGGGTTGACTCTAAATACGGATTTATTTATTTCAGTTGGCTGGAAATGGAATAACAAATTATTCTCAATGCTGATCTTTAGTTACAACTTTTATTCAATCTCCAAAATTAAATCTATTTTTCTATCAAACCATTTATATTTAAGGGAGTGAAACTCTCCGCGATGACTTTGATGGCCCACACATTGAAATCTAAACTGAGAACGACGTGATAAACTATAAGACACTTTAACCTGGTAGAACATATTGCGTATATTGTTATATTAGAAAATTATACTGATGATAGACAAGTGATAAAAAGAAAAAATATTATTTGCTTGAAAAAATATATACTTTGTGTGAATTAAATTTGGTTGACCAAAAAATTACTTTAAAAGGGAAATTTTTAAAAGTTTTTTTTTAAGTTTGAAAGCACACTGTCCAAAAACGGGTCCTCTCAGAAGCGAGTACACTGACAATTTTACAAAGAAGAGTTCCAGTATGTTGCTCATCAAGAATTACCGTTAGGGCGGACATAATATGGCGAAGAGCGTTTCTTTTGTTATGTCCCCATAAAAGACACTATCCAAGCTCTATTTGAAGATAAATCTGTGCAAGAGCAATGACACCCTTATAAAAAACGATTCAAGAAATTTACGGGACATTTCTGATGACACGATTTTTAAAGAAAACAAACTTTTTCAAGAAGCTCGTGCAGCTCTGCAAATAATTCTCTACCAAGATGGGTTTGAAGTTGTCAACCCACTTGTCTCAGCAAAAAACAAGAGTAAATTCCCTGCGGTGTATTTAAGGTTGGGCAATATATATATATATATATATATATATATATATATATATATCCTCATTCACGATCTCAGCTCAACTCATCCAGCTAGTTGCCTTGTGTTGGGAAAAAGATTTTAGTTAGTTAGTTAATGTTGTTTTAGGGCACTCAACAGAAGAGTTATCAGTGCCCATGTCAATTGTATTGGAATCTTCCAACAAATTTTCTTTTTCCATAATTGTGGATTACCACCATGTTTTCTTCTTTCCAATGGGATAAAGATTTTAATGTTTGCCGGGAAAAGATGTTCAAGCCCATTGTATGAGACCTTATTATAAACCTTGAAAACGTTGGTGTTATGCTTTACCACGTCAAATTGATTCGTGGAGTTTTGGTTTGCATTCCGGGCGATAACTTAGGAAGTCTCGGGTTTGAGGATTTACAGAGAACTTCTCAACATAATATTTCTTCTGATAGATAGAATAGGAGATAGAACGCAGCTTCGGACTAATGAAGCATGTAAAAATCTACTTTGTCCCAGAACTGTGGAAGACTATAAGGCATCAGTTGAAATCTATGTAACATAACCGAGAAAGATGGTACTAAACAAGTATCTCATCAGGGGATCAATAGAGATTCAGTATCTAATAAGCTTCAGTATTACCATGTGGCAGCTCGAGGCCTGCCTCCATGTTTGGGCCATGATCTTTTTGAGGGTGTAGTGACTTACAATCTTGCTATATTTGTCAAATACTTCGTAAAAACCAAGAAATGCTTCACTTACGAAAGCCTCAATAAAAGGATTGGTGCCTTTCCATACTCAATTTCCCATAGGACAGATAAACCAGCTACAGTTCCAAAATCCCTGAAGAGATTGGATCAGATTTATAATGTTATTGTATGTTGATATGTGAGATGATGATGATGATGATGATGATGATGATGATGTCTGGCAATGTGTTTTACTTCTACAAGAAATTGTTGAGTATGTTTGTGCTCCATCCATATCAAAAAGTGATCTGTGCTTCTGTGCGTAAACCGCAAGCGCGCTGAAGCCAGTCTCACGCAGCTTAGACTGCTATCAGAAAATTGATCTGTGCAATTCTGACGAAGCTGACATTTTTACCCTATACCTTAGACTGAGACGATCAGACTGTATCGATCATATCGTAACAGAAACAAACAGATTTGTTACGGTTGATGATAAATTTCTCACCACTAATTTCCGACGAGCTAAGGGTTTATTTCGCAATGGTTATTTTGATGAGGCTTGTTCAAAAACCAACTTTGCATAGTTACTGGAGCACTGACGATGAAGTTGATACCCCCTTTTTCAAGGGAATTATGCCCCGAAATCGATTTATGTCAATATGTAGATACATCCACTTTGTAAATAATGATGAAATGGATGCAACCGATGCCATTAGAAAAATTAGGATAGTGCGGAAAGTCACCAGAGTCGAAATCGCGGCATACCCAACCCAACTCCCCAAGCGGCGCCAATCTTTGAAGGTGTAAGGCCGACATCCGTTTGTACTCAAACCGACACCGGTCTACTCTTTGTATTTTCAGTAATAGATCAGTATCACGTTACGTCGGACCTCAAATGTGTGCGTTGGTAACAAGTGCGTTAGTGCGCGTTTTGATAATTGTTATTATTATTTCATAATACCTCAGTGTTGTGTATACGGATGCAGTAACAGAGGGGGAGCACTGTCAGAAGATGTGTTAGAGTTGTATTTACACAACTTTGAATAACCTTTTGACACTTCTCGGCGGCCATTTCGCATGTGGACACAAAAAAAAATGGAAGGTTAATTGAAAACCTTCTCTTTTGAATGCCCATTCTATCTTCTAGCACTGTTGCACTCCTTTCTCTCTGACAGAACCTTTGTCTCTACATTGATGGGTGCGGCTTCTGCCCCGCGACCCATTGCTGGAGTTCCCAAGGGTTTGGTACTAAGCCCCACCCTGTTTAATATCTACACATCTAGATATTAGATTAGATATTAAGGCATCAAATAGGTGGTTAAACAACGGGGAACTATTTGGAGAAACAGAAGGTTTTATGCTGGCTATTCAAGACAGAGTGATTGCAACGAAAAATTATAAAAAATACATTATACAAGATTCAACAGTAAACGATCAATGTAGAAAATGTAGTGTAAGGGGTGAAACAATCGAACACATCATATCCGGGTGCCAGTCACTATGTCAAACGGATTACCTCTACAGACATAACCAAGTAGCTAACATAATTCACCAAAAACTAGCAATCAAGTACAACCTCATTGATACACACACACCTTACTACAAATACAAACCGGAGAAAGTACTAGATAGCAAAGATTTCAAATTATATTACGACCGCACAGTTATAACAGAACAAACTATACATCACAACAGACCGGATATAATTATAATTGACAAGAAGAAACAAGAAACTACCCTTATTGACGTTGCTGTCCCAATGTGCCATAACGTCGAGACTACACGGAAGAAAAAAATTGACAAGTATAGTGAACTTGCAATTGAGATCAAGAAGATGTGGAAACAGAAAAAGGTAAATACAATCCCATACGTGATATCGGCTAATGGCATCATACCGAAGAAGCTACATGAAAGCATTAAACAACTAGATCTTCCACCCAATGTTTACATCGAGACTCAAAAGGCAGTAATACTCAACACGTGTAGAATAGTTCGTAAATTTCTAAACTAAGAATGATACTTCGAGATTCCGAGACAGCTTCCATCCTGACATGGTTTTCGTGGTTTCCCATAGTCCGAAGAGCAAATGCTAGGATGGCGACGAGAAATCGGCCACGAACGTACACAGCAGAAAGAAAACATCATCTACAAACTATATTATAAATGACTTATTTTAGTTAGAGTTAGACAAAGTAAAAATGAGTAGAATATAGTAAAGAAGATAGAACTA
>JAMZAV010015716.1:0-11611 GCA_024449915.1 Sweltsa coloradensis | reverse complement strand
CCAAAGGGGAATTTGGGCCCTTTTTTTTGGGGGCCCATTTTGGGGGGGCGTCTGAGGGTCAAGGGCCCCATCGCAGCCGTCTGACGAGGATATTTTTTTTGGGGGTAATTTTTTTTCTATAATTTTTCTTATGTTTCAATCAGTATATTACTGGGGGCAGATTTGCCCTTTTTTGGGGGGGCCCTTTGGGGGATTGACGGGTCAACGGCCCAACGCACCCCGTCGCGAAAGATTTTCGATTTTTCTAGTAATTTTTTTATAAAATGACGTATTTTTGAATCATTTTCCCTTTATGAGGGCAGAGGGGACCTTTTTTGGGGCCCACTTTGGGGGGTCGGGCGGGCAACGGGCCTCGCACCCGTCTGACGATGATTTTTCATTTTTGGGCAAAATTTTCTATAATTTTTGCTTATTTTTTCAATATGTATATTTAATGGGGGGCAGATTTGACCTTTTTTTGGGGCCCATTTGGGGGCGTCTGACGGGTAAAACCCCCCCAACGTTGACTTGTAAGACGCGATTTTTGAAAAAGCCCGAATTTTTCGGTTCTTTTCCCAAGGGTTAAACCCATATGTCCCCTATGGGGGGAGACTTTATGTTGCGAGTCTTGGGACAAAACGTCAAAACCCTGTAACGGAACGCAGGGGTAAATTTTTGATTTTTTTCTAGTTTAAACTCAAAAGTAAGGGATTTTTGTGAAAATAAACATGTATAATGTGAGCTCATTTAATTATCTTCTAAGATACTTTTTAAACTACTAGGAAAACGTTCAAAGTCCCCCCGCTTTGAGGATGAGCTTTTTTAAAGTTTTAGTTTGCGTGGTATTTTATTTTGCAAGTGCTTTTTTTTTGCTGTACGCATTAAAGGGATTGTTGTCAGTTCTATGTTTCTTGTCAATTGGTTTTATTTACCATAAAAAACTTATTTTAAAAAGCTTTTTCTAGGTTTGGTACTTTTTAAATTTTTTTCTTTCAAAAGATATACATCACAATAAAACCTTAATATCCTTTTATAATTGAACGTTGTAGCCTCACCCGTTTGGTCAAAAGGCCCCAAATGGCACGAACATATCGCCCCCCAAAAAAAAAAACACCAAATATTTAATTTTAAAAGCTTTTTCTATAGTTTCTGGCTAACTTTTTTCAATTTTTTCTTTCAAAGGTACTACATCCCCAAAAACTTAATTTTTATATATAATATAAACTTTGTAGCCCCACCCGTTTGGTAAAAAAATTGGGCCCCAAATGGCACAAAAAATATCGCATTAAGGTCCTGTCAAATTTTTCATTAAGATCGCAATGCCTTTTGCCCTTTTAGAGAGCGAAAAAAAACGGGACAAAAATAAAAAAAAAAAAAAAAAAAAAAGCTTAATTTTTTGGGGGTCAGTGAAATTAAAAGTCTTCGCTCGCTCACCCAAAAAATTCTGTAAAATACTTACAGATATGAGTTCCATTTTTAATTTGGGGACGGGGGCCATTTTGTTTTTGCCAAGGGAAGTTCTTATCAAAAAATTAAATCGGGCCTTTAAAATTTGTTTATCTATGGTTCGTTTGAATTGATTGCACTACTTTATTTTTTTTTTCACTAAATGTCCCTACAAACTGGTTTGATACAAAAAGATAAAAACATTACTCAATAAAAGATTTCCTTGAAAATGATAAATATGTCATTCTAAGGTTCCCTTTTTAAAGGGGTTAAAGTTTTATAGATTATGATTAAAAACGATAAATGAGGGCAGCCATTTTTTTTTTGAAAGGGGAAAGGTTTACCCTTAAAGCGTAATTTTCACCGCTAAAACAAAAAAAGTAAATGTTCACAAAGAACGATTGATTTTGCAGCTGTTCAAAAAAAACTCCCACGACAATAGGGTTTGATACACAAGAACAATGCTAGTGGCATATACTCATCTAAACACGTGTCGCTGAATACATAATCTATGGTTATATTGTCAAATAAAAAAAAAAAACACTGTCTCTTTAAAAACCGAAAAAATAGCATTTTAAAAATACAAAAGTAATTAAAAAAGCCCTTTTCCATTTACTAAAAGGGATATTTGCACCAAAATCATTGTAAAACGAGTGCGGAAAAAAAGTATAAAGTTTTTGAAAAGTAACCAAAAAATTATGGATTAATTATGTGAAAAGGAAATGCTTAAATTTTGCCCCTTTTTAATTCCCTTTCTTAAGGTTTTTTTAAATTTAAAAATTGGGTCGTACTTTTTTATAGATTAGACACATTTTTTAATTGACAGGGCCATCTTATTTTAAAATGGTGGGTCTCAGCAAAAAAATCAAGATGGGTGCTATTAAATTACAATCTACGGTTTAATACGAATCGTTTGTTTCCCATTACAGCTGTTTGAAAAAAATGCCACGGGCCCATGTTTTATACTTTATGCTCCGATAAATTGTGGTAAACTTTTTTGTTGTTCCAGCGTCGTCGTATTCGTTCAACTTTCTAAAGAAAATTTTGAATAATGCATCCGCGAACGTTTTTTCCCGTTCTAGGCGTTCGTTTGTGGGTGTGTTGCTTGCATTCGGAGGAATGTGGGCCTATTCTGGAAAAGCATTTTAAAAATACATCGGGAAACGGTAAGTTCAAACTATTTTATATTATAGTTTACTTTTTAGTGTTTATTTTTCGACAAAGGTGTCGCAAAAAAACAATAAAAAATCATTAAATGCACGAACAAGTTTAATAAAATTACGAAGTTTTTTTTAAAATTAAACAATTGTACAAAATTTGAAAACCCAAGATGGATTAAAACAAATAGAACATGAAAGTATAAAGTAAAAAAAACTATGGAATTATTAAAACCCCCCAGTGAAAAGTGAACCTTTTTTTATATATCTTAAGCCCAAAAAACATTTATCCGCTCCTTCAATACGCCACCTCAAACTTTCAAACAGAAAAAAAAAAATAAAAATATACTAAATAGCATTAATATAGCTTTGGGTTTTTACTGTCCCCCACTGGAAATCAGTATATGACAAAAATGGGTAGACCTAAACACAAATTTTTATTTATTTTTTTTTATTTTTTTTGTTATTAAAACCTTGGCCCCCATGGGCCCCGATCCCTGCGCTGAATTGGGACCACGTTTCGCTCGTGATAGAAACCCCCCAGACGATGACTTCATGCTAGCAAAAAACAAACATAAAAAATTAATCTGCGGTTTCCAAACCAACCCCAGAATTAGAAGAAATATTGAAGATTGGACCAAAAAATGAAAAGATCGTAGATTTCACATGAGCGTATTTTTCTTTTCTCCTCTGCGTGAAACGTTGACACAGTTTCGTCGTGATAGTAAAACCACCTTATGACATAAACTTTATGCTAGCGGAAAAAAAAACATAATAAATTTAATCTGCGTGTCTCCCCAACCCAAAAGTAATTCAGAATGAAATTTGAAGATTGGACTCAAAATAAAAAAGTCGTAGAATTTCACAGAGTCGCTATAGCTTTCTGTTTTCTCCTCTGCGCTGAACTTTGGGGACACACTTTTCGTTGTGAAGTAAAACCACCTTGACGAGGGGACTTCTGCTATGCGGAAAAAACATAAAAATTAATTTTTAGCGTGCTCACCAACCCCATTAATCAAAATGAAAATTGAAGTCGGGACCAAAGAAAAGAATCGAGATTTCACATGAGCGTATTGTTTTTGTTTTCCCCTCTGCGTAAACTTTGAACACTTTTCGCTCGTGATAGTAAAACCACTATGACGAGACTTCATGCATGGGGAAAAATAAACATAAAAAATTAATCTAGCGTTTTCCCACCAATCCCAGAATTCAAAATGAAATTTTGGAAGTTTGGGGGGACTAAAAATGAAAAGATCGTAGATTCCATGAGTCGTATTGTTTTTTTTTTTTCTCCTCTGCGCTGAACGTTGAAAACACGTTTCGTCGTGATAGTAAAACCACCATGACGATGACTTATGCTATGCGGAAAACAAAACATAATAAAATTAATCTAGGTGTCTCACCAAATCCTTTAATTCAGAAGGGAAAATTTTGAATCTGGACTAAAAATGAAAAGATCGTAGATTTCACAGAGTCGATCTGTTTTTGTTTTTCCTCTGCGCTGAACGTTGACAACGTTTCCGCTGTGATAGTAAAAACCCACCTATGACAAAATATTTCATGCTATGCGGAAAAAACCCCAAACAACACGAAGGGAAAAATTCGCCGATGATTACAATTATGTTATTGGCAAGGGGAAAATGAACCCATATAAGGGTAGATGTACACATACGTGCTATGAACAAACTACTACACCGAATGCTAGAAATTCCCCCCAATAAAAAAAAAAAAAAAAAAAAAAGGTAGATCTCCAGTCCCCTTTTTAGCACCTATGATATAAAATTTAGCCAAAAAAATCCCAAAAATAAAAAAAATTTTTTTTAACATTTGTTCCTTAGTCAAAGTATATTTTTTTTGAGTGAATACACCACATAATTAGATCATTCGTTCCCTTGTACAAAAAGAAATTTTGTGAGCGAAACTCAAATCACATTATTGTAGATCGTTGTTTCGTTTCAGAAACGTTATTTACATCGTGCCAAAAACCCTTCCCTTTTATAATTGTAGCTTTTCTAGTTCCGTTATAGTCAAAAAAAGTTTTCTTGTGAGGAAACTACACTCACATAATTTTAGATATTCGTTCCTTTTGCAAAACGCAAATTGTCTAAGCGCCTGTAACGCGATCTAGGAAAACAAAAAGCAAACTAAAAAAACTAAAAAAAATTTGATTTATTTAATCATTTAATTATTGTTTTTAGACTATTTCAAATCATATATTTTCCCTTTAGCAAACGATCATCTGTTAAAAAAATACATAGCACATGTTAATTTGACCGATTTTAAAGGACAAAATTTTTTTTGGTGATTCGAAAATCGATCCCAAAGGTACACCCAAAAATGTAAGCAAAAACTCAGACCTTACGCCACAGAAAACGCTGAGCGGAGGGATTTTCCTATAGATACAACAGCAAATCGACGCAAATATGTAGGCTTTGTGCACTTTCTCTGTGGCCTACCTTATTTAAAAAATGCATGTATTATTTTGGTTCTTTAATTTTTTAATTTTGGTTCAGTTCTTGCTAAAAAAGTAATAAGTATACGGTATTTTTTAATACTCAATGATTACATGGAAGCAGGAATTTAAAACTACCCCATTTTATTTTTGAGCATAAAATTAATTATGCTCGGTGCTTTAGTCTTCAAACAAAGGGCTGCCCCGTTGCGAAGCTCGAAAATATGTCCGTGAGATTTTTGTTTTATGTTTATTTTGTTTTATTATTTTTTTATGAGTGCAAGGGTTCAAGACTTTAAAAATGTTTCTCTTTTGGTGCCAGATTTCAAACCAGTTTTTGTTGGTTTTTTTGGGGGGTTTAGAGAAACCAAACACTAACTGGTATTGATAAACCGGGTTGAGAATACGAATGCGGATAAATAGGTTTAATGAAAATTATTGTCATCAAACACCACATGCAGGTGATCTCCCCACAAAAACGTGCTAAACATATGCGCCTGCAATTTACCTCACAAAAAAAGGGAATTCACCTGCCGCGACAAGTAGTTTTTTTTCGGGTAACATTTTTAGTACTATGCTTTTTCTCACAAAAGTGATCTCTCGCAGAAATATCGGCTGTAAAAAATAGCGGCCCGCGACTCTACCCCTTTCAAAATGGGAGATTCACCTGCCCGATAAATAGTAGGCTTCGCTAACATTATAGACTAAGCCCTTCTCACATAAGTGATCTCTCCCCAAATATCGTGCTGTAAAAATATGCGCTTGCTAATCTACCCTTACAAAATGGGGGGATTCGCCCCGTCGCGATAAAAGTAGATTGCCTGGGGAAAAATTATAGACATCAGCCATTCAATAAAGTACTCTCCCCCGAAATTTTCCGTGCTGAACAATATGCGCCGCAAAATCTACCCTAACAAAATAGGGATTAACCCGGGCCCCCCGTAAAGGTAGTGCTAATTAAGTTAAAAGTCGAATTCGGCAGATTAAATGTTAAAACATCCAAAAATTTTGCGGTTTTTGCGTCATTTATAAAACGGAAAAAAGGTTTTTTTAATAAAATAAGGTAGTTCTAGGGTTTTGAGGTTGAAGACGACTTCACCTTTCAAATTGTAGATTGTTGCCCTCGTATAAAAGGTAATCACCCCAAAATTTCTTTGAGTGAATAAATTAATCTGGTTTTTTCACCAATCCCCTTAATCAGAATGAAATATTGAAGTCTGGGCTCAAAATGAAAAAATCAGATTTTACATGAGCTTCGCTTTCTGTTTTTCCGGGGAAATTGTTTTAACATATTTTTTGATATTTCAGTGAACGAAAATGTATTTAACTAGAAAAACGCAAAGTCCCCCTCGCGTTTTAGGATGAGCTTTATAAAATTTTAGTATGCGTGGGATCTCTTTATTTTCAAGTTCTATTGAAAACAATTTTGTTAAATTAGAATAATTTTTAAAGTATAATTGCTAGGGAATTTGGGTTGTCAAAATTGTAGGCCCCCAAGATTGCTTTTTGAACGCATAGGTGGTTGTTGTCAAGTTTCTTAATTACTTGTTTAATTATTATAAGGACCCCAAAAAAAAAAAATCATATTAAAAAACCTTTATTCTATAGATTCTGGTTATTTTTTCAAGTTTTCTTTTTATAAAAACAATACATAACCATTACCTTAATGTAATGTAAAATAGAAGTGTAGCCTCAACCGTTGGTCAGAACGGACCAAAAAGTCACAAAAATTCGCCCTTAAAATCGAAAAATCAAGAGACGATATTTTAAGAAATATTTATTCGATTGACCCAAAAAATCATATTACATAAATTAATTGATTTTAAAACGTTCCCTAAAATTTATCAAGGGTCGGAGTAATCGTTTGCCCCGGGGCGCCGGATCAAATACACTTAAAAAATCGCACTAAAAATCGAAAAAAAAAATTTTAAAGACGATATTTTTGAGAAATATTTCTTTGTAGTACCCAAAAACAAAAGGGCTAAGTTTAGAATTTCGAAGGGCCCCTCCAATTTTCATCAAAATCCCCCATTTTGCCATTTTCCGGTTTTTTAATTGGGGACAAAAACAGACAAAAAAATAACAAAAACAAAACCCGAGCTATTTTTTTTTGGGGTAACGTAAGTAAAAAGAAAAAAATGAAAAAAAACCAAAGTGAAATTAAGTCTTCGCTTCGCTCATCCCTAACTCGATGTTTGCGTTTCCTTTGAACCTCTTTTCAACTAAATTGTTTTAAACGCAAATTTTTCCGTATGGTATCCCAAAATTTAAACCGACTTGAACGCTGTGGTTATTTTTGTTAATCGTAGTTTAAACGTTTTAATAGGTATTTTACAAATTTGGGGAATTTATGTTATGGATTTTTAAATTTTGTCGACCTATAAATTCAGATAAGATTCATATAGAAGACAATAATATACTGACAAATCAAGGACCCAATACAAACTTTAAATAGAGGCAGGTCACATATTGTGGAGTAAAACACTTTAATTGAGATCCATTTACTTCTGGTGGGCCCAGTGGGGGTAGCAAACGGGCCCGCAAGGGGGGGGGGGGGGGGGCTGGGATATGGGGGTCGGGATTGGCCTCAATAGATTTACAATTTTTCCGAGTCCTAAATCTGAATATACTGTGTTCCTCGAATGCTCAAACTATCAAGAATGCATGACACCCCAAGACGCAGAGTCGCCTTTATAATACCCAGACGAAGGGTTTTTCGAAACAAATGCATGAATGAAAGGAGTTGACAGAATATACAGGCTCAGTAATTTAACAAAGGGCTCCAAACCAGTATTTATAAAGTGCTTAGTGCATAATAATATAACGCATTAGTATAAATAAATAAGTGCAATTATAACGCATTATGATAAGAACCAGTGCATATTAAAAAGTTTATGTATAAAGAACCTAGTGCATATTATAACGCATTATGATAAAGAACCAGTGAATTGGAACGCTATGTATCAAAGAAACCTAGTGCATATTATAACGCATTATTAAAAAACCTTTGTGATATTTAAAGCATTATGTTAAAACCTTGTTGGCAATATTTTTTGGAAGATGTTTTATTTATAGCCCAATTAAAGAAAGAATAGTGAAAGGGCGCAGATATGGGGGTCAAGCCACTTTTTAGATTCATAAAAACCGTCATATTTTAAGCCCAAGAAAAATAAACCGTTCTTGCCCTTTTTTTGGGGTTGTTTGGCCAATTCAAAAAAGGGGCATTTTGTTTGGGGGGTAAAAATTTATAAACTTGGATAAACTCAAAAAGGCCTTTTGCGTCTGGGCAAAAGGGAGTGTTCTTTTTTTCTGTGTTAAATGAGGGAGGGCCGATTAGTGAATCACGACATCATCGTAAACATGGCGTTGCGGAACCGCTTTGAAAAAATTGGGATTGGGAGGAATAAAATCCAAAATCCGTTTCACGTAAAGGGTCTTGAACTGTAGGGGGTAGAAAAATAAGTTATTCTAATTTTAAATGTAGTAAAGTTATTTATTTTATGTGACAATTGCTATTTCATAGTCAATAAAAAATATGGTACATAAAGATACAATGAATGAAATTCAAGTTGACGATCATTAATCTAACAGCCACAATTAATAACATATTATACAACCACACACATGCCACGGCATTTCAAATACATTTTCATTCACGGGCATCACTTTAAAAAAAAAACACTCAGCTTATAATCATAGTACCAACATCAATCAACATGTTTAAACAAATACTCCCATCTCTAATAAAATTAACGCTATGTTGGTCTAGGCTTGTACAACAATGTATGTAATGTACCTATCCTCTAACTTTTACATTATGTCCCAGAAGGACAATACTAAATTTGGTTTACACTTAACATTTTGCTTTTTATTATATTGCAACATTTCTTTCTAAATTTTTTGAAGTCACCGATACTTTTAATTTCGTGGCAATCTATTGAACATTCGAAACACCTCTAATATAAATTGAATTTTGTCAAATGCACTATTGACCTTTAACCAAAAATAAGCTTGTTGTTTCTTAAATATAATTAATTAATTTTGAATTTTTTAGTACAAGTTTTTGAATGTTTTTTTTTTGTTATTGTATCCTTCTCTATCTGTTCCATCTTTTATTACTCATGATGAGGAACATAAACCGTAAAAACTGGATGATTTTGGAAGTATATTGTTTTTATTATTGTTCCCTTCAATCACACTAACGTAATTATCTTTGTTAACCTTCTATTTTTACAGGTGCTACCTTATCTAAGTTGTTATATTTTAGATACTTTTTATATCTCTGTATTGTTCATTTTTACTTGTGTAATTTAACAATTTTATATTGTTAACTGTTTCGTGCTAGGTTGTGCAGAACAGCGTCACCAAGCTATAAAATACAAACTCTTTTTAGATGAAACGTAGCGAGCGAAGCGAAGCTTCTATTTCACTACACTGGAGAAAAGAATCCGGAATGTTTTTTTTTTTCTTTTTTTCTTTTTTGTTGTAATTTTGTGTGTTTGTTAACACGATTCTGGCTAAATTGATACTCCAATTGCGATGAAATTTTCTGGAGGCCTTCGAAATCTCTGAACTTAGAACTGCCACGTATTTGAGCGCAATTGGAAAATTGTTTATCATGAAAATCGCAATTTTACGATTTTTTTCGATTTAAATTTTTTTCAACTTATAACACCTACATGCTTTATCTGATTGTAATGATTTTTTCACAGAACCTTTATTGGATGAGCGTAGCGAGCGAAGCGAAGATTCCATTCTACTACACTGGAGAAAAAAATCCGGAATGTTTTTTTTTTTTTCTTTCTTTTCTTTCTTTTTTTTGTATTTTTGTGTGTCTGTGAACACGATTCCGGCTAAACCGATACTCCGATTGCGATTAAATTTTATGGAGACCTTCGAAATCTCTGAAAAATTAGAACTGCACCGTACGAAAAATTGATCAAAAAATTATTTCTCTTGAAAATCGCAATTTTACGATTTTTTTCGTTTTTCTTATTTGTTTTTGTTTGTATTTTTGTGTGTTAGTTAACACGATTCCGGCTAAACCGATCCTCCAATTGCGATGAAATTTTTTGGAGACCTTTGAAATCTTTGAACTTAGAACTGCCACCTTTTTAAGCGCATTTGAAAAATTATTTCTTATGAAAATCGCAATTTTACGATTTTTTTTTTCGTTTTTCTTGTTTTTTCTGTTTGTGATTTTGTGTAATTGTTAACACGATTCCGTCTAAACCAATACTCAAATTGCGATGAAATTTTCTGGAGACCTTTGAAATCTTGAAACTTAGACCGGGCACTTTTTTTGGTACAATCGAAGAAATATTTTCTCATGAATATCTTACTTTCACGATTTTTTACTATTTTTAGTGCGATATTTTCGTGACTTTTGGGGCCGATTCTGCCCAAAAACGGGTGGGGCTACAACGTTCATTTTTTACATGGACATTAAGGTAATGGTGATATATTGCTTTTTTTAAAAAAAAAAGTAGAAAAAGTTAGCCAGAACCATAGAAAAAAATGTTTTAACGTGAGTTTTTTTAGGTTTATAAAAAAATTAACAAGTAACAATAGAAACTTGAAAAACAATCCCCTTTACAATGTATTAAAAAAAAGCATTTGCAAAGGAAAAGTGGTCCTACAAAAACTAAAAATTTACAAAAAACGCTCATCCATCAACGCGGCGGGACTTAAGCGTTTTCCTAGTCTTATTAATTAAGATATTCGTGTGAAATTTTGAGCGCAATAGAAAAATTATTTCTCATGCAAATCGAAATTTACGTTTTTTTTTCTTTTTGAAACAATTCTTTGACTTATAACACCTAATGCTTTATCCTATTTAATGATTTTTTACAGAACCTTAATTTTATGAATTAATATATTCGTGTGAAATTTGGAGCGTTATCGAATATATCTTATGATATCGCAATTTTACGATTTTTTTCTTTTTTCAAAATAACGATTAATTTTTTTAAAGAAAGTTGATTTTTTATTTAATTACATTAAATTTAAAAAAATTCTTCGGGCTTAGTCATGAATTTTCACAGAACAACAGAAAATCCGCATATCACATGGCAGCTCAATGCACCAATTACGCTCATCCAACAACGCGCCTGAAAAAAGCGTTTGCGAAGCTTCCTAGTATTATTAATATTTCTAATACATAATTAAATCGAAATAGTGATGTAAGCATCAATCAAAAATTAAAATAATTATTTTTTTGGTCTTCTCAAACACAGATAGGCCCTACTCTCTCCGCAGTCATATGCATATTATGTAAAACTTACTTTGGTGTACCCTACATACAGTAGCCTATTTCTTCTAATAAATCTGTGTTTTTGTTATTTAGTCACTGAAGCTTTCTCCGGGCGGAACGAGCTATGAAATAGGAAGGAACTCCGTACCGATGTACATTGAATTCTTCTTCTTCAACTGGACAAATCCCGATGAACTGTTGATTGAAGGCACCAAAACCAAATTTTGAAGAACTAGACCATACAGTTTCAGTAAGTGGCTTTCGCTTGCCTTCCTAGATAAAAAAATATTAAACCCTATAGTATTCCAGAAAAATAATAAACAG
>JAMZAV010015715.1:0-11890 GCA_024449915.1 Sweltsa coloradensis | reverse complement strand
CGGGTGTGGATACTCCTTTCACTGTAGGATACTCACTTTCAGGTGTAGGATACTCACTTTCACGTGTAGGATACTCACTTTCACGTGTAGGATACTCACTTTCAGGTGTAGGATTTCGAGCCTGTGAAACCATCCCTTATTATTATTATTTATTAATATATTATTATTATTTATTTATTCTTGGCCATGAACCAAATTCAATGGCCAAGTTTTTTTTTTTTATGATTTCGAGTTTAAAAATTTTACTTTTTTACCACAAAAATCGTTGGCTTGGCGCTCGTCAACAGGCGAAATGATCTTACTTATTTTCAAAGCGAAACTAGGGAGAAAGAATAAAAAGCTTGGCTCAACTTCTATATCTTACAGCATTCACAGCCGAAGACTTTTGAAGGAGAGCTTGGCTGCCGTTTTTTTTTTTTTACAAATTTTTGTATTTGGTTGGATATTACATCTTTTTGTTGTTCGTTTGCTATCAAGGTGTGAATGATGGACTTTGAATGATTAAATTTGTTAAGTTCAAAGTTGTTTTTTGACATTTTTGGGCCACGGTCCCCCCAAAGATACCCCTTGTGTTTTAAGCACTAGATATTTATAATGGTTAAGAGCATGTTTAATTTCAAGCTTGTACAAATTACTACGCCTGAGTAATTACGCGTTTTGATTTTGATTTTGATTTTCCCCGGTCCCAATTGCCCGGTTTTGGTTATATGAGGTACATCTGAGTGTGGCCCAAGTTTCAAAGTTCTAAGATGAACCGTTTTCTCAGTATAGCGTATTATTCATAAGAGTACGGAATTACCTACTTTTGATAATTTTGATTTTCTCCGGTACCCGTTACCCAATTTTGCTTTCCATATTCAAAAGTGATAAAGAATGAGAGATATCAAAATGTATTCCACGTTTGAAACATCTCAGTTGTAGCGTTTTCTTTGAATGATTCATTTCTTAAAGTTC
This sequence comes from Sweltsa coloradensis, assembly GCA_024449915.1. Taxonomy (NCBI): domain Eukaryota; kingdom Metazoa; phylum Arthropoda; class Insecta; order Plecoptera; family Chloroperlidae; genus Sweltsa; species Sweltsa coloradensis. Next base: position 10,936 of record JAMZAV010015715.1, on the reverse strand, counting down.
AGATATGTTTTTTGTCATTTTGGGCCCATGGTCATCCCCAAATTTAGCCCCTTGTGTTTTGGACGCTAGATATTTATAATGGTTAATAGCATGTTTAATTTCAAGTTTGTACAAATTACCACGCCTTGGTAATTACGCGTTTTGATAATCATCCAAATTCTGATTTTCTCCGGTCCCTGTTACCCGATTTTGGTTTTGAAAGCAAACGTCACTGCGTCTGAAGTACATCTAAGTGTGGTCCAAGTTTCATAGTTCTAAGATTTACCGTTTTCTCTGTAGGCTAAATTAATCTCCGCGGAGAACTAGCCAGCCGAAAGGAATTTGACGATGTTGAGAGCCTTTTTTAACACAGAACGAGTTGTAGGATCGGGTTGATTTTTTTGGTATGTCATGGACCACATACCAGGTCATATACCAAGTTTCAAGATTGTAACTCTTTCGGGGCGGCGTGTGCAGATAGCTGAAAACCCCCCAACTCTGGTAGCTGTATATAGGGCTGGAGTTCGTGTCGCCTAAGCAGTCGCATGCGCTTGTCTGCCGGGCGACGACCGCCACCCTAGATTAGACGCCATCTTTAAATATGGCCGCCAAATTAAGGTCAATGGATTGAGAACCAAACAGCTCGCGGCCTCACAATGACAACCTGGGTGTCTAGTACATGCACAAAATATATTGACGTCCCCTTTACCTACCACAATGCACAATTGTGTAGGGATACCGCCAGACTACGACTACGAGTAATATACTCAGTATATTTAAAAATATATTTATATATATTATAAATATTATTAAAATGAATTGCTTACAACTAAGATTTTGTTTTGTTTATGTATGTGTCATTTGTTTAAATGAATACGATCGACAAAATAACTAAAATCCACACCTCAAGGCATTAATCAGTGAACTCGGTAACCAATTAGCAATATGATTAATTATATAAAATGGTTATTTAAGCCTTTCAATTCAATGAAGATATTTTTTAATGTACAGTATAGTCCTTAGCGCCATAATCATCCTAAATTAACTCCTATGTCATCAAGAAGAATCATTTTGAATTTATTTTGGAAATAAGCCATCACTTTGGAAAATGGCCATTATTTTGGTGACCTACATGGAAATTGAAGTGGCTCCCTATCACTAAAATTTTGTTCGGACATATCTGACTTTGTGCCAAGTTACATATTCCAATCCAAATTTGGGACGTTTTTTCGTTTACGACAGGGACTATATGGGCATGTAGTTGTGGTGTCCAACAAGCAAGGGGAGACCAACGGGGGTTCTCTAAATAGGGAGCGAAGCTTGCCATTATTATAGAACGTTAACATTCAATGCAAAATAAATACTCATGAAATGTTCAAGCGTTAATATATCTTTGGTGGAGGCGCCTGGTTAAAACATTTCCCGTCTTTGGATTAATAAAGCGACGCTCCCGCTATTTTCCAGGGCGACAGCGTCACAAACCACATTCTGTATCAGCCTTGTTGAAGGTAAATGTCAACAAAAAACACATGGCAATCGGATGTCGTGTTCGGTTTTTATCAAGAGACGTGATATAAAATGTACCCTCACAAACGGACGGACAGAAAAGTGATGCATTGCATGGCAAACGAGAGAAATATTTATCTTTCTTTTAGAGATCTCGGCAGAAGGAAGGAATTTAGCCTATCTTCTGATGCAAAGTTCACTAAAATGGGACACATTTTTTGTGCATTATACGAGCGTTTTCGTCGTAATAATGCTTGTATACGAAGTTTTAATGCTCTTCCTAGATTAGATGTTACGACTCTGTGCTCGTTATACAAGTAATCTAATGAAATTACTTCCACATAAACAAGTCCAAAGTGTTATTAATTAAGCTTGCTTTATTATGACGAAGAGATGAGTCTACGGAGTTGATATCTAAGGGGGCCGACAGTCTCCTCTGTGTTGCTTGAATCAGGTCAGGGTTTGCGTAGGCGGGTACAAGAGAATTAATTATAATAATAGGATTTCAAATCGAAGGCGTTTGCGGCAAGGAATATTAAAAATTTACATTATGATCGGGACATTTCGCCAAATCGTTTATTTATCAACTTTTGACGTTTCATTTAGCCAAACTGTGTGCAGGGCTATTATCAGAAACAAGAAATAAAATTTAAAACTTACAAAACAATGCTCAAGACAATACCCTTGCTAAAATAAACAACACAATAACAACGAAAACAGCATCCTAACCATGCATTAGTTGCATTATTTATTATTATTATTATTATTATTATTATTATTATTATTATTAGAGGCCCTCTTTTGGCATGGTTTAAAAATTATTTTTCAAATAGAAAAATTATTGTGCGAGTAGGATAGTGTGAGAGTGAAGCCAGAGTATGCTCAACAGGTGTACCGCAGGGATCTATTTTAGGGCCGGTTCTGTATTTAATATATGTTAACTGTATGGTACATTACATAAGTAAATGTTTTTCTTTTTTCTTTGCTGATGACTCAGCATTGGTAGCAATTCACAAAAAAATAAAAGTTGCTGAAATATTTTTACAGGAAGATTTTATTAAAATGTTAAAATGACACACGATGAAGGCCTTATCATTAACTCAGCTAAAACAAAGATTGTGCATATTTCTTCACCTCACAATGCCGACCATAATGCTAATATAAATATTATAACTCATTCCTTTGATTGTTTGCATGATTCTGTTCATCATATGGATGGTATTATCATAAACTGTAATTGTGTTAATAAAATAGAATCTGTTTACAGTCATGAATATTTGGGGGTGGTGATAGACAAAATTTTAGTTGGGATGTTCATATAGAAGTAGTGAGTAGGCGGCTTAGATCATGTGTTCATCAGATTTATAAACTAAAGTATGTACTTCCTTATACTCTACTCCGAACCGTATACATAGCACTTGCTGAGTCAGTCATATCATATGCCCTGCTTGCATGGGGCAATGCATCATTTTCAAATTTAAAATATATTATTTCACTGCAAAATAGAATGGTTTGTTAAATCCCCTTATAAGAAAAATGGTTCATGTATCACAACTTATGATTTATATAGATATTGTAATGTTTTACCTGTAAATGTACTGTTCACTTACAAATTATTAGTTAAATTTTATTATGATAATTCGTTTAAAACTATTGTTAGTCATAATGCAAATACTCGCGCAGGGAGGCAGAGTATTGACAATACCAACTTACAACAATAAGTATGGGAAAAGAGCTTTGCAATACAGTGTACCTTTTACTTTTAATAAAATTCCCAATATTTACGAAGTATAGATCAATAAGTAGGGTAAAGAATGAGTTAAAAGTGTTTTTGTTATATGAAACAGACATTGCATGTAAGTGGATGCGTAGTATTTTAAGTTTCATTTTCAGTGTATTATTATTTGTTCAAGTTTCTGTATTTTTTTTGGTTCGAGGTATTTGTTGTTTTTCCCTTGTACTTATATCAATATTATAAAGTCTGGAGTCTGGGTTATTTTATAATTGTCAATGTTTTTTATCCCCACAGCTAAGCCGCTTGTGTGGCTTGTGGGACTCGTTTCCATACTGAACTAATCATGTATTTAAATATGTACTTCCAATAAAAAAAAAAAAAAAAAAAAATTATTATTATTATTATTATTATTATTATTAGTATTATTATTATTATTATTATCATTATTATTATTATTATCTATTATTATTATTATTATTATTATTATTATTATTATTATTATTATTATTATTATTATTATTATTATTTTATTGGATGGATTTCATACAGCTGTCTCGGAATCTCGAAGTATCATTCTTAGTTTAGAAATTTACGAACAATTCTACACGTGTTGAGTATTACTGCCTTTTGAGTCTCGATGTAAACATTGGTGGAAGATCTAGTTGTTTATTGCTTTCATGTAGCTTCTTCGTATGATGCCATTAGCCGATATCACGTATGGGATTGTATTTACCTTTTCTGTTTCCACATCTTCTTGATCTCAATTGCAAGTTCACTATACTTGTCAATTTTTTTCTTCCATGTAGTCTCGACGTTATGGCACATTGGGACAGCAACGTCAATAAGGGTAGTTTCTTGTTTCTTCTTGTCAATTATAATTATATCCGGTCTGTTGTGATGTATAGTTTGGTCTGTTATAACTGTGCGGTCGTAATATAATTTGAAATCTTTGCTATCTAGTACTTTCTCCGGTTTGTATTTGTAGTAAGGTGTGTGTGTATCAATGAGGTTGTACTTGATTGCTAGTTTTTTGGTGAATAATGTTAGCTACTTGGTTATGTCTGTAGAGGTAATCCGTTTGACATAGTGACTGGCACCCGGATATGATGTGTTCGATTGTTTCACCCCTTACACTACATTTTCTACATTGATCGTTTACTGTCGCATCTTGTATAATGTATTTTTTATAATTTTTTCGTTGCAATCACTCTGTCTTGAATAGCCAGCATAAAACCTTCTGCTTCTCCAAATAGTTCCCGTTGTTTAACCACCTATTTGATACTTTAATATCTACGTGACCTTTATGTAGTTCTTCATAATGTCTCTTGTGTAGGGTCTTTTCTGAGAGACGTAACTCTTTTGAAGCGTCAGTATGAGTTTCTCTTGTAGATTGTCATTTTCGTTGCTCGCTTGCGTGGAGTTGTGATTTGTCAGCTAACACCACAGCCCTATGCCGTGTTGAATTGGTTGCTCTTTGTAAAAAATATAATTTCTTTAAAGTCTAGTTGTTTATAATATAAGTTGTTCAGATCAATTAGGCCTCGTCCTCCTTGTTCTCTTGGAAGTGTCAATCTCTCTATTGCTGATTTAGGATGATGCATTCTGTGTTTAGTAAGTGTAGTACGAGTTAATATTTCCAGCGCGTGGATGTCTGTCTGCGTCCATTTAATGATTCCGAATGAATATGTCAGTACTGGTATAGCATATGTATTTATTGCTGTGATCTTGCTTTTACCGTTTAGTTGCGTCTTGAGGATAGATTTTAGGCTTCTTGTATGTATCTATCAATTTTTCTTTCATTACTTTATGTTCAATTCTGGCAGCTTGTGAGAATCCTAAATATTTGTATACTTCGTTATCATCCATTACTCCAATCCTATTTCCATCATCTAGCTGGAAACTCTTCTGCCTGCGTAACCTTACCCTTTTCGATATGTAGCGTCTTACACTTGTCTACTCCAAACTCCATGCAGATATCTTGACTAAATTCAAATGTAGTATTGATTAAACTGTTTAGTTGAACAAAATTTGATGCATATAACTTTAGATCATCCATGAAGAATAGGTGAGAAATTGTGTGACATACATATTATTGTCCTTAATTTTAAATCCGTATGTTGATTCGTTAAGCATATGCGGACAGTGGGTTTAATGACAGACAAAACCCATAATGCGCTAAATGAGTCACCTTGGAAAATGCCACGTTTAATTTGGATTGGATCTGTAGTTATCTGCTGGTTTTTCATATTAGTTTAGTGTTGTTCTCCATGTCTTCATTACTGTCTTCAAAAAGTTTACAATTACTGGGTTGATTTTATATATTTGTAAATCTGAATAAGCCATGTGTGTGGTGTTGAGTCATAAGCTTTCTTGTAGTCAATGTAGTTTACGTGAATATTCCTTTTCTTATTGTGTGCCTGGTTCATTACAGTAGAGTCGATAATGAGTTGTTCTTTACATCCCTGCGAGTTCTTACAGCATCCTTTTTGTTCCTCGGCCATGATATTGTATTCTTCGCAATGCTTATATACTTTATTTGTTATGCATGAAGTCAATATTTTATATATATAGTTGGTGGACATGTAATTGGCCGATATTTACTTGGGTTCTTCGTGTCATTATCTTTCGGTTTGAGAAAGGTTACTCCTTCAGTAAAGAATTCGGGTATTTCTTTAACTCCATTTATAAACTCGTTGAGACATTTTCTAATTTGATTGTGAGTAGTATTGAATTTCTTATACCAAAATTTTGAATATTATCATTACCTGGTGCTTTCCAGCTATGTGTAGCACTGATTGTCGACTTTAATTCTTCATCAGTTATACCTTCGAATCTCATCTCATTAAACATCGCTCATCCTAGCTCTTCGTCTTGAATCCATTGTGCATCCTGGTTGTGTGCTACCGGGTTACCCCATATTCCTGCTTAAAACTCTTCTTTCTCCGTCTTAGTTGGTGTTCCATTTCCTGTTATTTCTTCGGTACTAGATAGTTTTTGGTAAAACTGTTTTTCCTTTTCTTTGAACATTCGGTTTTGTTCTTTTCCAATGCTACATTCTCTATATCTTTTTAATCTCTTAGCAAGAGCACTTACTTTTTGTTTAAGTGTATCCAAATATTCGTGAATGAATTTGTTCAGTGTTTCATGTTTTGTGTGAACCTTGATTCTTTATATTATTATTATTATTATTATTATTATTATTATTATTATTATTATTATTATTATTATTATTATATTATTATTATTATTATTTTTATTATATTAATTATATTATTTATTATATTATTATTGCTGAAATACAACAGATGAGAGAAGATATGCACAAAATAGACTGTTCTTTGTTAGCGCCATGCAAAAGTTAGATGCGGTCCGAACGTTTCTTTTGTCTAGACTGGAATTCATTATGAGAGGTGGATCAATGAAAAAATCACTTTTCAGACAGTTTGACTTGGAAATAAAGTCTCTGGCCAGAAATGGATGAATCTTCCTCAAAGAGCTAGTCCAGAAGTTGTTTACATGGCATGCATGAAGGAGGAGCAGGTGTTATGCCACTAGGTGATTCTAGTGATGTACTTGCAGTTACTCATCCGTACAGACTGTTGACTTGCAGAGATGCATTTTGTCGAGAAATCGCGTGGGCGTCTATGAGAAGTGTTGTTAAAAAGAAGATAGCCGAGCTCCTAATAATGATGAATGTTGCCAATATCTTAGTGGCTCTATGGAAGGAGATTATGCGCGACATGAGGAGCAATCACTTCAATCTGGACACAGCAAGATCTGCATCACGACGACTTCGTAACCGGATTGGCTTTTTATGACATATGATGTTGCCCGACAAGAGCTATGTATCAAAGTTTCTCGGCCACAAAAGATGCCTGACATTGCGGTAGTTCCACCAGACTCACGCGGACTATTAGCCAAGGCACTGAGAACAGCAGTGCGTGATTCCTATAGGGAGAAGTTATTGCATAAGAAGAGCCAGGGGAAAGTATTTATACTTACAACAAAGTGTTATGCAAGCAACCATTTTGTCGCTACAGGAAAACACACCCGTTTTTGTGATTGCGGCGTTTTATAAATAGAGCCAGATTGATGTCATGCCTCTAAATGAAGTCGATTCTGGGGTTGAGGGATCTTAGTCATGCCGATTGTGTAACTATCCGCAAGAGACTCTGCCACATGTCATAAACCATTGTATGCGCCATTCCAGAGCATTGCAAAAACGCCATAATGATGTACAGAATCGTCTTGTAGCAGCACTTCCCAAAAACCGCCAAACTCACAGTAACTGTTAATCGGCGTAATTCAGCAGATAACAACTCAAAATTACGGCCTGATATCATTATCAAAGATGATACTTTAAAAACTGTGAGAATCATAGATGTTGCTTGTCCATTTGAAAATGGCGCAGATGCGTTCATTTTAGCAAGACTACGTAAGGAGGAAAAATACCGGGAGACTGCTAAGGTATTTGAATCAGAAGGATACTCTACACAGTGGATGCCTTTATAGTCGGTAGTCTTGGAGGAGATGGGACCAAGAAATGAACGAGTATTGCGCGCCTTAGGTATTAGTAAGAGATGTGTCTACATCATGAGGAAGAAAATGGTCAGCGAAACTATCAAGTGGTCTCGAATTATATATGTGGCACACGTGTCCGGCATAAGACAATATTCAGATTAGAAAGATAGTAAAATGATCTGTTTATGTACCGGTACATGGTGATATTTGCTAAGAAGTGCCAGTGGCAGCGCTTCACGACAGTCCGTCGGTGGCGAATACGCTCAACATAGCGTCATCACACCATTCAAGGTGATAAAACCACGGGTGGGAATGAGGTATTTCTGAATATCATTATCATGACAAAAGATTTCAGTAAGCCCCACAAATCAAAGCGATTGGCTATAATTGCAAAACACCTTTCCACACGATGAACTGTCTCAAAGATACAAATTTTACATTGATGACGAGATCTATGATGAGATCGCGTTTCACGAGGAGTTGATAATTGAAAATACGGACACAAAGGAGGAGTGCGGGAAAGTTACAATCAGCGTGAAACATGCCGGTAAAGACCAGCAATACTTTCAGGTTCGCTCGTCAGCACAAGCACAATCAAGGGAACATTAGTGTAGTGTCAAGATTATCAGTTGCGTTGACAGACATTTCGCCACGATCGAAGAGAGACGAAATGAGTACTCTACTACCTCTGGATTGGGAGAGTCAACTACCTTCCCTGTGAACAAATATTGTACATTGTCAAGACAAGGACATCTATCACGGTTCTGTGGTGCATCACCATCTCGCACGTAGACATCCAGGCTCTCCTGCTGCAAAAACCCAACCAAGTGATCCCATTCTCCGTCAAGTTCTTCACTGCCTTCCAATACAACCCGGAGTATGCAGAGATTTATGAGGAAGACACTCCTTGCGAGTATGACTACGAGAAACATGAATTTTTTACCCAGAACTTCGCCACATTCTCTCGGACCACATCCAGGCTCTCCTAATGCAAAAACCCAACCAAGTGATCCCATTCTCCGTCAAGTTCTAAAATCACAACGATTCGACGGAGTGCAAGATCCCGTGAAGATACAGTTTCAGGACAAGAACCTGACCATCTTAGTTAGTTCGATGACTATATCAAACTATGTCCACGAACCTCAAGCTGATCTTCTAATCATGATTATTGTCAGGCGCGTCGGAACGTGTTGAAAGTTGGGGGGCAAACCGTTAGTAGATTTTGTAGGGTACAGTTGGGGCCAGCCGCCGAAGGCGAAAAAATTTCACTATACTACTGTTATTTCGACTCTGTAAACGATGTTTTACATCAACTATCTGCGATCTAAAACCTCAAAAAAACAAACGTGAAGTGGTTCTTTTTCATAAATTACAAGATATTTTTTTATGTCAGGACGAAGCATACAGGCAAACATATTTTTGTTTTACCGTCTTCTTAAAAAAAAAATACTAACTGAAGGCTGTTTAGTACGTTTCATATTTAAAATTACGATATCAATTTAAACACGAAACACTACACACACACTTACACTTTATACTTTACTTTTCACTTCACACTATACACTATACTTACATTCTAAGAGGAATAATCTTCCCACTTGCCACACTATACACATCAAAGTCACTACACCACTCCAAAGATGACAGAACGCATAACGATGCGACACGAGCGAACCAAATCCCAACTTGCGTCTGCCAATAACTCTAGCAAATCATTCAAAGGGATGTTTGGATTAGACTTGAGTGACCGGCACACAATACAAAAACGGGTGGCTGGTGAAAAAGATAGTCGGATAGACGGTTCAGGCAGGGAGTACGTCAGCCAAACTAACAGCCCTTTCTATTGTTGGGTTGTTTCTTCCTGGAAATGAAATGTTGACAGGATCATCCGACGTTGCTTTCCCAAAAAGTAAGTAGAAATCTTGATTTGCCCAACTCTAAAATCTGCCCCCCCTTTGCCCCCATGACATGAAATTAGGGGGGGCAATGCCCCCCTTGCCCCCCCCTGTTCCGACGCCACTGATTAATTGTAATTATGATTGTTTTTATTGTTTTTAATCGTGTATTTGTCTTTGAAAAAATATTTTAAATAAATTATTTATTTATTATTATTATTATTATTAATATTTTAGATTAGGCAGATTTTTTTTATATTAATTATAATAATAATATTATAATAATAATTATTAATAATAATAATTATTAATAATAATATAATAATAATAATAAAATATTATTTTATTAAATAATCACACGCAGTTTACCTCAAAACATATATTTTCATATAATATAAACTTCAACAATATATCACGTAATTAAATAGAAATGTTCTCTTCCCTTTTCCAATTGTTTCTTTTTTAAAAATTGTATAGTACAGTTCTTAGTTACTATATGAATCATCCGATTTGACTCCTATATTATCAACGAGCACCATTTGAATTATTTTGGAATTTTGGAAATAAGCTGACATTTTGAAAATGGTCGGTATTTTGATTTTGGTGATCTGCTTGGAAATTGAGTGGCTCCATATTGAAAATTTCATTTGGTCATATATAACTTTGTGCCAAGTGCATATTCAATCAAAATTTGCCAGTTTTCGTCAAAATCGACTTGTACGCGACGACTAATATGTCGAGAGACGATGACGATGCATCAGTACTCCCCCCCCCCCCCCCCCCCCGAGCTGTCAACCTGCACTCAAGTCATAACTCTCCGTCAATATTAGCAATCAATAACATTAGCGAGCCTCTTTTGTTTTCGTTTAAATCTCTCGCATCAAACAAGCCCATAATTTGTGTCTTCGGGGCTAGCTATGAGCTGTACCTATATCGCACGATTCAAACTACCATTGTTATTTACCGCGGTCTAAGACTGTTTCTATATTGAATAAGACTATTTTCTTTACATTGCAGAAGAATACTAAAGTCCTTTGCCAAATAAAGAAAGATCCCAGGTATCAGAAATTTCCCCTCCTCGTTACCACCTCCACTCGGCACGGGTGACAGTGCTCGCGAGAGTTGGAAAGCGGTAGGCCACATGACCCATTCATCAGGTGTCATTGTTAAGAAATCAATTTTTTGATGTAAGTTAAAATGTTATATCTTTTATTTCCTAAGGGTAAATTTGTAAAATTAAAAAAATAAAAATTTTTTTTTTAAAAAAAACTAAAACTGCCGATTAAGTTTTTAACTTCAT
>JAMZAV010015714.1:0-10768 GCA_024449915.1 Sweltsa coloradensis | reverse complement strand
GGTTGATGGATAAGTTTTTTAAAATTTTAATTGCTGGACTAAGTCCCTTGTTGCAAAAGTTCTTTTGCTTCTTTGTTGCAGCCTACGCATTGTAGCTGATTGTTGTCAAGTTTCTTTTGTTACCTGTCAATTGGTATTATTTACTGTAAAAAACTTATATTAAAAGCTTTATTTCTATAGATTCTGGCTAACTATTTAAACTTTTTCTTTTAAAAGGTACTACATCACCATAACCTTAATGTCCATGTATAATATGAACGTTGTAGCCCCACCAGTTTGGTCAGAATTGGCCCAAATGGCACGAAAATATCGCACAAAAAATCAAAAAACTTATATTAAAAGCTTTATTTCTATGGATTCTGGCTAACTTTTTCAACTTTTTCTTTTAAAAGGTACTACATCACCTTAACCTTAATGCCCATGTATAATATGAAATTGTAGCCCTACCCGTTTGGTCAGAATTGGCCCAATGTCACGAAAATATCGCACTACAATTCGCAAAAAATCGTAAAAGTACGATATTCATGAGAAATATTTCTTCGATTGTACCCAAAAACAATACACCTCTAAGTTCAGAGATTTCGAAGGTCCCCTCCAATTATTTTCATCAAGATCGAATATGCCGTTTGCCTGGTAGAGAGTTAACAAACAGACAAAAAACAATAAAACAAAAAAAAAACAAAAACAAAAAACACCTGAGCTAAATTTTTTGGCGGTCAGTGAAATTGAAGTCTTCGCTTTGCTCATCCAATTATTTTTAAACAAAATAATGGGCCTGGCCACACTTCTAGATCTCACCACTTTATGCAGTTGAGCCACTTGTATCTTCCTCGTTTTCGGCTTGGCCCCTGTTTTGCAGTTTTTGCATTTTTGCATGAATATTTATACCTAAAACTAGATCGATCGTCATAAAAATAAACAACTTAACTGGCATAATGCCAATGAATTCCTATAACTTACCGAAACTGTGCACAAATATACACTCTAACACGCAGAAATATGCATTCCAAAATCACACCCTTGCTTGGTTATCAGCATATTTTGACCGAATCGCTTGCCCAAATTACAAAAAAATATAGAGAGTTTACAGAAAATGCTGTAGAGTAGGTCAATAATAGCCAATATATTTTTGGATCAAAATTCTCCAAGGTCATGGGGTATAAAGTTCGTCTCCATGTTATTTCTTAAGGGAGATTTTTACCGATGGGACCTAGCTCGAAAAATACCAAGTTTGACATTTTTCTGAGGGGTCATGGCGTACTCAATAATTTTTCTGTTAATTTCTAAATTCATAAATAGTTAGCCTGATTGAAATGTTATTTTTTTAGTTTAGCGGGTGAATACCCCTTCAGTAAACGATAACATTTCTTTCTTTCTTTCTTATCTTATTACTTACTCAGGTAATATTTTATTTTAATTATTATATGTAAGGTAGTTTTATTATGTATTATAATAGACAAATAAAATATAATAGTAATAAAGGGCTGAAGAATGACAATCAACACAACAGTGAAGAGTTAACTGGCTATAATGAGCTTGTCACTTTTTGGTAAAGAATAATAATATTAATTATTATATAATATCATATAAGAAAATGGAAAGAACTGATATTAAACTGCTTAAAGATAAACCTAAAGCCATATGAAGCTTGTCAACTGAAAATACCTAAACAAAAAAACCTCCTACAAAAGTTCATAGGCCTAGATGTAATAGATACCCCAAAATACACAAATTTGAAAAAAAAAGAAAAAAAAAGGTAGCCAAGCTCTCCTTCAAAAGTATTTGGCTGTGAATGTTGTGAGATATAGAATTTGAGCCAATCTTTTCATTCAGGAAGAATGAAAAGTGAATGAAAAGATTGGCTCAAATTCTATATCTCACAACATTCACAGCTTTTGAAGGAGAGCTTGGCTGCCGTTTTTTTTTTTTTTTTTTTACCAATTTTTGTATTTTGGGGGGATATCACATCTTTTTGTTGTTTGGTAAAAATAACATAAACTATTAGGGATGGTGGTTGAAAAAATAGGGTTCAGGAAATGAGAATAAGCCGATTGGGTTATAAGACATTAAAACATAATTTTAGTAACTAATTTGCATAAAAATTTATATTTGGGTTAGAGCTATGAATTATTCCAATTTTACGGAATGATTTAGGGAGTATTGAGGGTGGAATATCGCTTGCCTCTCGGCGGATTATTTTTCATATTATTATGAACCATCATGCCAAATTTCATGCTGATAACTCATTAGGTGCCTTCATGGTGAATGCTGGAAATGAAGGTAAAAATAATATAAACTATTAGGGATGGGGGTTGAAAAATGTGGTTGAGGAAATGAGAATAGGCCGATTGGGTTAAAACACGTTAAAACATAATTTTAATAACTAAGTTGAATAAAAGTTCTATTTTTGGTTGGAGCTATGAATTATTCAAATTTAAGGGGATAATTTAGGGAGTGTTAAAGGTGGTAGATCGCTTGCCTCCCGGCGGATTATTGATTCTAATAATTTTTATCTACCCCCATGCCAAATTTCGCGCATGGAGACCATGGGTTAGATATTTATTAATGGTTTTGAATTTAAATGGTTTAAATGGTTTTGGGTTTGGTTTTGAAAGCAAAAGTGATTGCGTCTGAGGTACATATGAGTGTGGTTCAACTTTCATGGTTCTAAGATGTACCGTTTTCTCTGCAGGCTTTAATTGATTTTTTAAGAAAGGGGGTGCTGGCACTTTTGATCTGGAATTTCTCTGGCAGCAAGTGAGCACTAACGATGGGGTATCGAGCACTATCAAGCACTAACGAAGCACAAACGATTGGCATTAAAAAACTATAACTTTTTAAGAAAGGGGGGGGGGGCTGGCATTAAGTTGCCCCCCCCACTTTTGATCTTGAATTTCTCTAGCAGCGAGTGAGCACTAACGATGGGGTATCGAGCACTATCAAGCACTAACGAAGCACAAACGATTAGCATAACAATTTTGATCTTTGGAGATGGTGGGGGGGCCAACTTAATGGACCTCAAATCATTGTCTTTTGCGGGGGTCGAGTCCCTCGTTGTCTTAGGACTTGCTCCAGATAATTGAAAAATATCTAAGTCAGTGGAATGCAGCTAATTTACCTGAATAATAATGGATAACTTGTATTCCCTCCCGGAATCGAACCCAGGTCCCCCGTCTTCACCTACGGATACTCTACCAATAAGCTATCAGGTCACCCACTCACAGAACAAACCTTATAAAAATTTAATCGTCGAAAATAAGTCACAAAAACTATGCTTATTAGTTTGCAATTTAGGTTGGTGATGGTAGCTACCTCATACGTAAGGCCTGATAGACCGGGGTTTGATAACTGATTGGGTCTTTTACAGAACAGGCCTAGTGTCATCTCCATCCTTGTCATAAAACAGGCTTGCACCCACTTACATATTTTGATAATTTTTGAAAACAAGATGAAAATAATTCAACAGCTCTTGTTCTTGTTGCGTAGAGAGCCATAGGAAACAAGATGGCGTGGGTTCGAATCCCGCGTAAGGGAGTATCATTCCTCCTCATCGCTAATCAGTCTTTACGAACAAGACCGTAACGGCGATGACGACCACTCTAATATGATAACAACAAATAATTAACAACACATTAGCAAGAACAACATCTCCGTTGCTTACCGCCCGGGCTATTGTCGTAAGGAGTATGGACACTACGTCATGATATTTGTCCTTGCTCTTGCTGTCGTCGAGTGCGTCATTAATCAAAGAACAATTACGATTATCTACAACTTAACGCCAGCACGGATGTGGGCGTGGCTTCGTCGTCGAGGGGGGACGTGTTAGGCCTACGATGTGGGGTAGGAGGGAAAGCTATTGTACTTTTAGTGAGTGGTTTTAGCAAATCTCAATCTATGACATTCGTCGGTCGGTGCAAATCCGTGTTTTAACGAGTTTTGTGCCGGCGGAAGAAATTAAATTCGTGAACTTTCGGAAATTAACCGCGGATCAATAACATCCTTGACATTTCAAATCGACATTTTGAATGTCAACCTCTCAAATGTATCAACCCTATGCAGAATCTGAATCTGATGGAGGCCCCGATCGAACTCTGTGAACTTCTATGATGTTGACCTATGCTCACATAAGATAATTTTCATAACACAGACCGTTTCGCGAACGCTTTTTACGCAAGCAACTTTGATGGATGTGCGTTGAGTAATTTATTTACCCATGTTTTAATTTTAGTACGTATTGATGAGAAACAACCAGCAATACGAGTGTATGATCATGGATCTAAAACCCTCTAAGTCCATGGTATGATGTCGAATTTTATGAACAATGCCTTTCAATTACTGTTTGAAACGTTTTCTCAGCAACGAAAATCGAAATCATGACAACGTTTAATAAAAAAAAAGTAAACACATAACATACGTAAGAGCGTGATTCCTAAAAAAAAAAAACACAAATATTACAGGATATAGGTACGTTTATAAAGAGATTTCGAAAGTTTGTTGAAAATTTCATCGGAGTAGCCGTCTACCTGGTAGAGAGATTGATTGATCGATTGTCGTCTTTATTGATGGCGGGATCAAGCAACGAAAGAGAGAGAGAGAGAGAGAGAGAGAGAGAGAGAGAAATTAAAAGTGCGATTTTCGTGAGAAAACGCGGCAGGACTAAGTTGAGAGATTACGAAGGTTCTCTGAACATTTCTTCGTGATCCGAACACATCGGATCAGCCGTTTTGCCGGGAGTCTGCAACCAAAACTAACACAAACGAATAAGAACACGAACAAAGAATACCCGAGCTTTTTTCTCCGGTTAGTCATTGTTGTCTTCACTTCGCGCATCCAATTATTTATCACTGTCAATATTTAAAATTCTAAGCAACCTCACCGGGGATAGAACCCGCCACCCTGGTCTCCTGCTTGTCGCTGTCGGGCGGACGTCCAGCTATAATTAGCTATGCCTGTGATACAGAGAAAATATATGGTTGAATTGAACCCACTGTTGTTAAATTGATGGTAAAATCTAATATGCCCTACTCGGTCACTCGGTCACTCTATCCGTGCATGATTTTTTAGTGTGAGTTTCGAAAAGTTACACAAAATATTAATATTTTGACAAAAAATATAACTTTTATGGCCATTTGAGGAATGAGGACTCACAGAAAAAGAATAGGATATTAAAGTTATCTTTCGGGGGTCGACAGTCGACAACAGAACCAAGATATTATGCTGATCTTTCTGCAAGCAATTCGAAAAGATCGAACGTTCTGCATTGAGCGTCCGCAGTCCGCACCCATCAAGCCGGGCCATTTAATTATTTATTTTGGTCTATGAACAAAACACAATCCGTGATTAGAGCATTCACAGTTTTCTGCCCAAGTCCCAAAAACACTGACAACATTTAGCATTCTGTATAATCTAGCATATATTTTCTTGGGGTTCCTTGCGCTGCTAATGAGAAGTGATGTCAAGGTGCATGAAATCAATATATTCCCCCCCGCAAAAACGTGATGGTATAATAGTAAAGTTCTCAATGAACCTCGTCGGCACACCTTATTACTGGTAGGCCTAGCATTTTGTATGACGTTGCTATATTTTTTAGTTCTCTAGTTGGTCACTGTTCGCTCGTCGATGGCGTCGGCGCCGACAAGGTTGGCTTGGTCTGCTTTAAATAAAAGTCCCCTACGGAAACAGATATGACTTTGTGGGTATACACTCTAATAAGAATTTATTTCTCGATTTGGTTGGTCGGGAAACACTCCCGTAGGTGTAATTGTTATTATTTACTACAATTCAGAAATTAAAAACGTCCGCCCCAACCGGGAATCGAACCACGGATCTCCCGCATTCCCGCATAATAAGACGCAGCTGTCTGGAATGCGGGAGATCCGTGGTTCGATTCCCGGTTGGGGCGGACTTTTTTAATTTCTGAATTGTAGTAAATAATAACGAATTTATTTATTTTATTTACTATAGAATAACTCAAATTGCTAATTTCAAGTACCTATATACCTCAATCTCATGATGTAACATTAAGTACGAATATGAAAAATATGATCGTGGACGTCTGCAAAATTGTCTTAATGCCCCCTGCAGTCTATAGAGTTCTTTGCATTTACCATAATATATTTAAAAGATGCTTTGTCCGGAGTATTTCTAGTTTATTTGCATTGCGCAAAGTCTTACTTCATACATGACTGATAACCATAGAATTCGCCATGTGGAAATCATCTTGATTCTTGACACTTGGCAGACGCCTTTTAAATTTCAAGTGTAGCGTTCGGCAATCCGTCGTTTTGACATGCCGTAACCATGAAACTATATCTTCTTGAAACCGTAAATCTCTGTCATAATGTAACACACGTGTCGTGATAATATCGAAATTACGAGTCTGCCCAAAATACTATTCACAGATTAGGTAGAAAAACACGGTCTGAACTCCACGGGCTATTTTTATTTTAAATTACCGTGGTTTAGGGGGCCCCAGCTTCCTTCCTGTCGCAATGCGTGCACAAAAAACCGTCGGGAGTCCTTCCAAGAGAGGGATATATTGTAATAAAAAGATGCACCGAATTAGCGTAGGGGGGTGTGTACCGCGCCAAGAGACGAGGGCGTGACGACATATGTGTGTGTTGTTTGGCTTTGATCGCGGGCATCCCATTGTAAGGGGCGAGTGCGTAAATAAAGAGAGGTTTCCTCAGCCGTTCAGTCTGGTTTTTATGTTTACTAGATGAGGAAGGGTGAAGCTATTACAGATGTAGTCGTCAAATACGTAATTATTCTCCCGCGCGCGGCTGGATTCTTGACACGTGTGTATACGTCAGACGTCTACAATTTGTTTCGTAGACACATTGGCACCGATCTTTTTATTTCTTAGTGGAACAACGGAGACACATTTTTTGTTTTCAAATAAACATTATGTGTTTCTGGACCCGAAGATAAGAGTATTTAAATCGATTCCCTCCCCGGATCCCCCCCCCCCCGTACAGCCTATAATTAACTGATTGATTGGTTTACTTGGTAGTTTCGAATGGAAATTATGCCTAAAATTGTTGATTTTTGAAAAATATTTATGTCAAAGAACTACTTATCCTACAACTGCAGGATCACAGTTCTTAGGAGGTGGCCATTTTTTTGTTCATTGGATAAAACAATTTTGCTTTGGACAAAGGCGGTTTTGTAAAAAAAAAAAAGTCATGACCCGGCGCCTCCACCATAGATAGTCCATAACTGAATGCGAGAACAAACGACGAACATAATTTAATGGCATGCTAACCCGGCGCCTCACCATAGTCCATAATTGAATGCGAGAACAAACGACGAACATAATTTAATGGCATGCTAACCCAACCCGGCGCCTCCACCAAAAAATCAACGCACATCGATTTGTTTTGGTTCTTTTTCGACGATCTGTGATGATAATGTAGCTTTTCCCCCCTTTTTTTCTGTTTGTTATATAATGGTAATGCCGCGATTGAAGTAAAAAAAAACAATCGCCAGTAATTATTTTTAATTATTTGGCCAATAGCAGACAAGATATGTATGCCATGCTCTTTCAGTTGGTCGGCTCCACGCCTTACAGAGTGAGTCGTTGCCACTGTTTCCATACAAATGTCCACCCATAGCTGGGTTATCTTGGCCGATATCGTAGGCTACGTGCTTCATGGCGGACTTGTGTTTATTGTGTGAATCATCCCTGTTCACACTTCACGCCACGCGTTCTTACACCATCTTATAGTTGTGTGGTATAGTATGCCGCTGACGAGTGAAGTACAAACATATACGTAGCCGACAGTGTTGGCCCGGGCGCTAAGCGCTGGACTCTGATTCGGGAGGTCCCGGGTTCGAATCCCGTCGAGACCGGCAATCCTGTGAATTTTTTCCGAGGTTTTCCTCAGTTGTTAATGCGAGTGCAAGGGATTGGGTCCTCTCAAACAGCCCTCGGACATCCCTTCACAATTGTCCTTTCCGCAATATACCTGGTTAGTCACCTGAAGAGGGTCACACCGGATGTGTATATACCCTACAGCGGGCATCCTACAAAAATTTATTTTATTTAAAAACGTACGTAGTAGGGTCAAGGCGGGTTTTGGCTGCTGTTAATTATAGTAATATAGGTCAGAGGATCTGAGTGTTTTGTCAGATCGAGATGTATAGTGTGTAATGTTCACTCTTGCCCTTGGCCCATTAGCACATTGCAAGGAGCTGAATCCCCCACCCAGCCCCACTCAGACACTGATTAAAGCAACATCTCGGCTCATACCATGCTTTCTTCTTCGTCCATTGAAAGCGAGTCGATTGTTATCAAGCTGCGCACGTAGGCTACGATTTGTATAATATATGTCATCAGATCAGAGCCTAAATATATGTGTATACCAATTTCTAACTAATGTTGAATAATTAGGAGTCGTGATGTGTTATATTTTCATCTTGTTGTACATGTTCAATTAGGCCCTATGTGGAAAAACTTTCTATCGATGCACATGATTATTTTGGAATTCGAACAAGGAGGCCTACATTGAAAACAGCTAGTAGGAGGCTACGTGTAGAAAAGTGTGTACAAATAAATTTGTCCCAAATAGGCTACCGTTTTTTTCCCTCGCTTTTCGTGATATCCCCCATTCATATTTGATTCGTTTGTGGCTCAGAAAACTCATCTTCTAGACCCCGTGATTTTACCTTAGGATAACATCGATACGGTGGACAGGACATAAAATACATATGAGACTTGCAGACTCGTGCCCAACATTAAGGGTCTCCTTAGTGACCCGTAATGTTGGCGCGTGGATAAATGGTAATGATAGTTGCAATTTGTACGTTTTGTACTTTTGTATGACCCGTACAAAATTTATTGTATTTGTATACCTATAGGTAGTCACAATTTAAAATAAAAACAATTACATTAAATGCCCCTAGGCTTATCTGGATTTGGTAAAACCGTTGTACAGGTCCTGTTGTGTACGGACGCGTTTACAACGCCGTTTCTATAGGTAGAGTACAATAATCTCTAATCCGATCGTGTCTGTACTGTAGTCTAAACTGTACTGTTTGTTTTTAAATAGCCAGCACTGATTTAGAAAGCAAATGTGTTGGCTAAAGTCCCTTAGGCGCCCAAGTCCAAGTGCTCTGTAGACTGGAGCACGATGTCTAGACTTGTTACACTTACACTAGCAGTAGGACGAGTTGGTCTCGTTAGAGGTAGTCGGGTGGGTGGCTCCTAAGACACTCCTATCCTATCTACACTGCATTCCCGGTTCACATTTCGCCAGTCTTGGGCAAGTTCCACAAAATAAGGAACTTCGAAATGAAATACTTTGATAGGCCTATCTGTTCCTTTTAAAAACTACGAACATTAGTTCCTGTAAGTTCATTGAAAAGTTAACCATCTTCAACTATTCTTTGAAAATCACAAGAAAAAACAAATTCTAAATACCCTCGGTATACCATGTCCATTCTCGGAAGAAAGAATAGAACGTTCCAACACCAGGCTAATTTCAAAATTGTATCAATTGAACACGGAGTAACCTAAATGTATAAATATTCAGTTTGTAATTTTAATCTTGACTAATAAATTCGGCGGAATTACGACAATGTTAGGAACTTTTTGTGCGTAAAATTCGTTCAAAGTGTCCACAAAATAGTAACTATAAGTTCCTGACGTTTGGTTCCCGGCTACAAGACAAAGTCATCTGACTCTGATTGTTGGCACTTTTCAGTGTGTACATGTACAAACCATCAATAAATATTTTTACCTCAGGCTGCCCTTTCACTTACGAGAACTCATTTTCAGTGTGTGACATTATGTACTTCGTTGCTCCATTTTATCATGTGATTGTCGCCTTAGAAAGTCGTTTTAGTTTGATTCATTCTTCAGAATCACTTATAATAGAGACTAAAACATCTTGTTTTCTTAGTTTTCCAGGATGTACTTTTTTAAATGGAGCAAAAACACCCTTCTTGTGCGATTAGCGGTAGAAAATAGATATTTTGACATGGCGGCGAGGTTATACTATAATAACACGAGTTAATAGAGATGAGAGTGGAGACCGCCCTTCCTTCCCCTGAAGCTTAACCAAACAAAAACAATAACTTGTGGAAAGTTATCCGCCTAGCCTTGCTAGTTCTATTCTCGTAATCTGAAGTTATGGGACAGTCTTATCGGACCCTAGCCAAGTTTTACTCGTAACAAACATGTGAGAAATTGATATAAATTATTTGATGCGCTTGAAAGTGAAACTGGAACGAGCGTTTTAGCGAAATATTTGCCACTTACAGCACATTTGTGTGAAACTTTTTATTTTACTGTTGAAACTTTTAACGGGAGTCGAAATAATGCGAAACATGATGTGTATAATCTTGATACATTCTTAACTTTTTATTTATTTGTTACAAAATAAGTTCGAAGTTGTAAATTTTCATATTTTCATCTCTGTCCTATCTGCACGCGGTAATAGTTTTCATGATTTAAGGTTCGTCTGGGTCCAGGTAAAGTTTATCTCTCAAACATCAGCTAGTAAACAAAGTAAAAAAAGGCGATTATTTTACTCACCGAAACTAGAGGCGAGCTCCTTCGTTCCCTCTCACTGTCTGTGGCTGGATCTGTGCAGCATTGGCCTAAATCCTAAGTCCTCTCCTCATCCCTTAGGCTAGAGTGGCTCATAGTGACCTAACGGTTGAAGCGCCCTTAAATATGAAATAATAGGGTTAGTATCTGTTTACTTATCATTTTGTGACGAAGTTTGCATAGTTTCTCGAAAGTGACAAATGTGTCTTACTCTCA
>JAMZAV010015713.1:0-12433 GCA_024449915.1 Sweltsa coloradensis | reverse complement strand
TATTGGAAAAAGGGAAATTTTGTTCCCTGGGTACATAACAATGGCTCACTCACTGTCTAACAACGAGTTAGTGTTTCCTAATAAGTAATAATATTGTAATAATGTATTAATATGAGCAGATTGTAAGTTATTACACAAGTTAGTTATCGTATATATATATATATATATATATATGATTAAGTCTATTATGAAGGATTTATGACATTCCATTATATTACACAATATTATGTATTAGCACACATTATGTACAATTACATTCATATTATAATTATTCTTAGCAAACCTCACGCATTCTCTCCGAAATTGTATACACTTTTTTTTTAAGTTCACATTAAGAAGTCTCACCTTACTATACAGAATTAATTTTGGTCAGTGCTTTTTTGGATTGTACAATCCAATAAGCCTATTTTTGTTCTTGTTAAATGTTCATGAAATTTAGATTTTTAAGTCTTTTTAAAAAAAACATTTTATTGCTGAATGTCATGTTTTCCCACTTATTACCAATATAATACCAATAAAATTTATAATTCCCAATAATATTACCAATAAATTTACCAATTATAATAATTACCAATATAATCCCAATATAATCAAGGTTATTCTCTACATTACGATTAGTATTGGAGTATGTTTCATTTCAGTTTATTTGTTGAAGCCTATTAATAAAAACAAATAATGAAAGTATCTAAGTTTAAATATTAATTTTAGTTAAAAAATCATGAACCATAAGTTAAAGAAACACAATAAAACAAAACACAAAACAACAAATTATACCGAAAACGCAAGTAGCGTCTGCAGTGCTACTTTTCCGCAATACACGCCCCATGGGCAAAAAGACGCTCGAAAAGCCAGCTAACGCGCCTAGTTTTTCACAGGGCAGTGCCCGAGTGCGTGAACGCGTCCGGAAGTGGAGGGAGGTGTCTCGTGTTCGGGGTCCGGGGTCTTGGCGATAAAATTTATACTTCTGATGTTCTGTCTATATATTTGTACTTGTTCTCTCCTTATCGATCTCTAATATGAAATTATTTAAACCCCTTTAAAGTGATTAATTTTTTAATTTTGTTATTCTTATTTTTCTTTCGTGGGTTACTTGCGTGTATACTAGATGGCGTAGCGTACGTGGACTTGCATGTAGGGGCAGGATGAGCTACAATGCGGGCTTGCCAATATGGGCAGGATGAGCCACAATGCGGGTTTGGCCCGTATGGGCAGCATGAGCTACAATGCGGGCTTGCCCGTACGGGCAGGATGCGGGGGGGGGGGGACATATTTTTAAGGGCGCCCTCATGGCATGCCCGTACGGGGCCCGTACGGGCAAACTTGCGGGCAGGGATGCGGGCATTATGCGGGAAAGATGATTTCTGTTTGCTGGGATGGGTACGGGCGAACCCAAATTGTCGAGCGATGGTACATATTCAACAGGTTGTCCAATAACAAACACTAAATCTATGGTGCGTGAAAATATTTGGTGGAGGTGGCGAGTAGAGAAAAATTAAAATTTTTAAAAAATGATAGCCTCACTCTTTTGGCCCCGGGGGTTTGGAGCAAAACATTATGTCACCCTTGTTGAAGGACAATGGCAACAAGAAGACATGCCAATCGGTGTTCGGTTTTACTCGTGTGATGGTCACACGCACATACAGACGGACGGACAGAAAATTAATAAGTGCGAATTATTTAAATAGTAAAAAATAAACGTTTTTATTACATATAGTACTGTTAATATAGTAGTAACTAATTTTGAAACAATTATACTGTAACGTCTCCTGAACCATCGTGAAGTTTCTGAGGCTGGCAATCAGACGAGCTTAGACGCTCAGATTTCTGGTTTTTTTAACTCGGCCGTGAACGGTTATATCATCAGTATCATATTTCACACCAACGTTAAAAATAATCTAATCTATAAGATCCAGTACGCGTTTTCATGAATTTTTAATTGTTTTTGAATTAAAAAATGGTGACATTTCCGTAATGAACTCAAGTTTGGATTGTTTTGGAATTTGTTTCCAAGTAAAAAAATTTTTTGAGGCAAATTTCGTACTATAAATCAACGTTTAAATAAATGTTAACGCGCAGGTTAATTTGGTAAATCGTACATAAAACGGTTTAATGGGGATTTCCTGAATTTGTTTTGGATTTCCATTTTTTTTCGTTTTTGGATTTATGTCTCCCAATGGATCTTTAAGGTTATTTTTTTAACCAATGTGGATAGCAATAGAAAGGAACACTTTTAACATTCATGCAAAATTTTGGGAACGGTATTACGAACCGTTCAGCAGAAATCATCAACACCTGAGGTGCGCGAATTTGAGTTTGGGGCCCCTTGAGATTGTACTCGGGTCAGTTTCGAAATTAAAACCCAACACGATCTCTTTTTATTTATACGTGGGATCGTGAAAAACTGTAAATAGTATGAAACAAGACATGGCTACTTTAGATTATAATTATTGTCTTTATGCACAGAATATTGAGGTCATTATTTTTTACGAAGCCTTATGTGATGCGTGTTGTTAAACAATCATTGAAAACTGGCCAAGAAAAATTAAGAGTTATAATCAGTTTCGTCTTGAACGTGGGAGGAACATAAGACATAAGCTTTAAACTTAACATGGTAAAACAAAATGACGACAAATTGTTGATGCTTTATATCTTTAGATTCATTTAAGCGTAAACAAACCCCGTTACACAATATACATAAGAATGCTGCGAGTTACATATGATATATCACAAGATACCTTTCGCTTTTCCTTAACTTGACGTGATAACAGGTACATAGTTCTATGTTCTGCCCACGCATCGGCTGTGTTGAAAATATACATACACGAGTGCAATGAACTAAAATAAGACTTATGCTTTAACTAAGATTAATGCTCAGTTTTCCTTGATCTGACTTAAAACATTAACTGATCTCAACGAAATAACTATTACTTGCATTGTTTACACGTATTACTGACAGGCACTATCATCCTGAAAGAGTTTGTCGTTAAACACTATATTTGATATTCCATCCCATTTTTTCACTTATTCTACTGAAGGTATATTGTTGCTAAAGCGGAGACAGCTACGACAATAAGCAGGCAGACTACAAATCTTGATTTTACACTATTAAAGATGATGAATTTCCAGAGTCCCTATATTAAAAAAATGTCCCTATGAAGTGTCAGTAAAGGGCATTGTCGGTCTATTTTAACCCAGTTGCATAGAGTTGAAAACCACTGCTTAGAATAATGAATCTTTTGGTACAGGCTAAAATAAATGAAAAATAAAAAAAAACTGTATAAACTATTTCAAACAATCAATAATTATCATCCTTTTATAAGAGAATTTATGTTATTTTATTAATGTAAATAATGGGACAGGAAACACTGCGGGGGATGGGCTACAATAGGCCTGCTTTCCTGTCTCATTCTGTAATCTTTGTATCACGTGTAAAAATTACAAAAAAAAAAATATTTAAAAAAAATTGTTTTTTTAGTTTGTACTTTTATAGTGTTTGACTGACAGGTGTAGCTTCAAGCGGAAAAAGAGGGCTCTGATTCGGGAGGTTCGGATCTATACCCGTCATCGGCAATTTCCCGAATGGATAAAACAGTCGTTAACACGAACGCATAAGATTGAGCCTTTTTAAACAAAAAATTTTTAAAAAAAATTTTTTTCACAACTACTCTTAGTAATAGATACATGAAGAAAGGCATGCACATTGGGTGAGGGCTGCCGGTTTTCCCCGAGAAATTTAAAAAGTTTGATATGTTTTTAGCGTATTCCACGGTTATTAAAACAATCAACTTTTTCTCGTGTATTTGCATCACTTGACTGTACGTCAGTCCGCCCTTTGCGTGTGTCAAAAATCAAACGCTACGTCCGATAGGCAGGCGTTTTTATTGTCATTTCCCTTCAACAAGGAAAACACAGAATGTGTTTTGTGACCCTGTGGGTAAAGTGAGAGCTGATAACCGCCCTGAAATTAAAAATTTACAGACTCGGCACCTACCCCAAAAAGTACATCGCATTAAGGCGAATTATTTTATTTTTGTATTCTTCTTCGATGATATTCACTATTAAAATTTGTTATGAGCGAAGCGAAGACTTCAATTGACTTTGTGCTTTTTTGTTTGTTTTTACCTACGTAGCCCCAAGAAAAATAGCCGGGGTTTTGGTTTTGTTAGTTTTTGTCTTTTTTGTTCGCTCTCTACCGGGCAAACGGCATATGCGATCTTGATGAAAATTGGAGGGGACTTTCAAAATCTCTGAACTTAGAGCTATATAGTTTTTTGGTACAATCGAAGAAATATTTCTCATTAATATAATGCTTTTAAGATTTTTTCCCGATCAATGCGATATTTTCGTGATATTTGGCAAAACGGCTACTCTGATATTGATGAAATTTTATAGGAACTTTTTAAAATTACAAAAAAAATATTTCTTATAGAAATCGTACTTTTACGATTTTTTCTCCGGTTTTTATACGGTATTTCGTGGTATTTGGGACGATTTTGACCAAACGGGTTGGGCTACAACGTTCATATTTTACATTAAACATAAAGATTAGGGGTGATGTAGTGCCTCTTGAAAGAAAAAGTTGAAAAAGTTGGTCAAAATTCATAGAAAAAAAGGGTTTTAAAATATAAGCCTTGTACAGGTGTATAATGAACAAGTAATATCAAACTAACTATAAAAAAAGTAAGGAGATTCCACATAAAACGTAATCATTGGACAGAAAATTTTCCCAAAAAAAAGCTCATCCATCAACGCGACGGGAAAAAAAAAAGCGTTCGCGACGCGGCCTAGTTATTAACTATTGTGTGCTCCAATACCCTTTAATTGTTGATATTAGCAATATAGCCGTCCGCGGTGGCACATACGATTAGGGTGCTGGTCCATAGGTATGGCTCTACGAGGACGTGGGCTCGAATCCCGCGTTAAAAGTAAGTTTTTTTGTAATCGCCTTTCATCGCCCATCTTTCACCACTTTTCATCTCAAATACCCTTTAGTGCATTAATATGAGACGTTTTAAGCAACAAAAATCATCATCATTACTACGTAATTATAGTGGGCAAAAATGGGGAGGTGCCGGGTCCTGAGTTTAAAAAGAAGGAAAATTTATTGGATTATTTTTATATTTTCTTGCCAAATTTTATTGTCCCTATTAAGAGGGAAGGGGGACACATTTGTCAGTTGGCACATAGCTATTCGCTCCGCCAAGATGCATCCGACGTACTATATAAAAACTTTGCAGTGGTCAATACAATATATTATATGGACAGCCCTGTTGGCCATAGATTTTTAAATTTTGTCCTAATCAGCCAGAAAAAAATATCACGAATGAAGTCAATTTGGAGTTTTTAATAAAATCAAAATTCGTGGAAAATCTTTTTAAATTTTTTATAAATTATTTTAAAACTAAATTTGGAAATGTGTTTCCGCGGGACCCAAATATTTTTCCCACATTTGTGACACATGTTCAAAATTTCAAAACACCTTTGGTGTCAGTCGGCGAGCGAACAGCAATTTGCCTAAAACGCACATGTCCTATAACTCTTAGTTTTAAAGGGAACTGAAGGCTGTACCATCAATTTTAACACCCGAGAAGACATAAATATGTCGTGTGTCCCTAGTTTACCATCTAATTCATTTATTGTCGAACACGTTTAGCACAGCTGGAAATTTAGTATCAAAAGTCAAGATTCAAATTCTTAAAATCAATCACTGCCAAGTTTAGCAACTCAGGCCGTGAACTAAGATTATCTGTGGCGGTATCATTATCATCTTGCATCCTGTCCGTCAATTTTTGATTTGGTGAAGGAATTTAGTAGGAGGCTTTTTTCAATGGGGCAAACTAGTATTAAGATCACAATAGAGTTTTTAATTTTTTGGATGAGCGAAGGGGAAGTTCCATTTCACTACACCAGAGAAAAAAATCCGGAATGTTTTTTTTTTTTATTTCTTTTGTTTGTATTATTGTGTGTCTGTGAGCACGATTCCGGCTAAACCAATACTTAATTGCGATGAAATTTTATGGAGACCTTCGAAATCTCTGAACCAAGAACTGCCACGTTTTGAGCGAAAATCGAAAAATTATTTCTCATGGAAAATCGCGATTTTACGATTTTTTCGATTTAAAAAAAATTCTTCGACTTAAACACCTACATGCTTTATCCGAATGTAATGTTTTTTTCACAGAACCTTTATTTTTATGAATTTAATATTCGTGTGAAATTTCAGCGCAATCAAAAAATTATTTTCTCATAAAAATCGAAATTTTACATGTTTTTTTTTCTTTTTTAAAACAATTCTTTGACTTATAACACCTACATGATTTATTCAATTGCAATGATTTTTCACAGAACCTTAATTTTAAAAATTTAATATATTCGTGAAAAATTTGAGTGCAATCGAATAATTATTTCTTATGAAAATCGCGATTTTCCCGATTTTTTTTAAAATTACGATTAAAAAAAAAAATAAAAAAATAAAGTTAATTTTTTTTTATTTGATTTAATTTTTAAAAAAAATTCGACTTGTAATGATTTTTCACAGAACAACAAAAAATCCGCATAACACATGGCAGCTCAATGCACCAATTACGCTACCAAAAATTTGGGGGGAAATTACGCGTTTTCCTAGTTATTAATCATCTTGCAGATGCAAATAATCTTTAAAATTTACTCTTGGCTTAAAATACTGAGACTTCTTTTTGTGCTTACTGTTCAAAAACCAGCTCCTTGATCTTTTGTGTATCCTTCGCCATATCACTGTCACATTGTCATTTGTTTTGGAAATAGTTAGGTCTTTGCA
This sequence comes from Sweltsa coloradensis, assembly GCA_024449915.1. Taxonomy (NCBI): domain Eukaryota; kingdom Metazoa; phylum Arthropoda; class Insecta; order Plecoptera; family Chloroperlidae; genus Sweltsa; species Sweltsa coloradensis. The sequence continues at coordinate 5,637 of JAMZAV010015713.1, read as the reverse complement.
TAATGGCACTAGTGCTGTATAAGACTTGGAATAATAAATAATTAATAAATATTTGGAACGTTGTATTTTCTTAATTTCACTATCTCAATGTCACCCCTTGGGTGCAATTAACACGATCACATATAAGCCAAGTTTAGTTGCATAAGTTTATTGGACACCTCTACAGATAATCGTTCATTATAAACACATTTACCCACTCAATTTACAGTAGCCTAGTTCAATAACAAGAACGCTTCTAATACCTCCGTTTATGTTAATAATACACAAACTAATTATAGTGATTTGCCTTTGTCTTAATAAAATTTTCATCCTTGATTTACAAGTTCTCTTAGCAGATGTTAAATTGTATTTTAATTCATTACATGTAAAGAGACCACATTGTATTTTAGGTCATCCAATTTTCTACATTACGAAATTTAAATAAATATAATTTGTCATGGTCATTGAACGTTTTTATTCGGTGTTTTTGCCAACAAACAAAGTTATGCAACAACCGGATAATTTTATTATCTTTGTGTAAAAAGTTTAATTATATATAAGGTCATAATTTAACACACTGTTGAGAGAAAAATATTTACAAGTCTAATGTTTGGTTAATGAAACTGTTTGAGGAACCTTAACAGGTGAAGGTTTAAACCGCATATTTAAATGTCTTACAGATTTTTACCCCCTTTTCCCAAATTTACGTATCACATATTTTGTTTTGTTACCAGTACTTTTATTCTGAGTAGTGGTTACAGGTTACTGTAGGTTACTCATCAGTTTACATATGAGTAACTCAGGTAATTACCATGTTTTTTTTGCTCGGTGGGTTCAGGAGTTAGTGTACCTGCTGCCAATGTAGAAGACCCGGGTTCGAATCCCGCTACATGCAGAGATATTTATCTTCTTACATTAACTTTAATTATTAATACCCTCAATTATTGACTTTGGGGTTCAGGTTATCAAAAAGTCAGCAATTTCCAGCGAAATTTTTTTTTTTTCACTTCCATTTCCAATATCACATTGATATAAAAACTTTGCACAGATGTGATGGTCATGTATACACAGCCATTGAGGCACATATTTTTAAATATTTACAAAAATTTTTGAATACATTAAATTGATTTTTAGGATTTGGATTTTTGTAAAAATCTCAAAATTGTGATATTTTGGAATTTATTTTGGGGTAATCCACAATTTAGTTTTGTAATTTTTTACCATAGAAGAGTGACCATATCCTTGCGCAAAATTGCATATTAAAACAGATGACAGCTGGATGCAGGAAACTTAAAAAAAATTACAAATAGGCGTAGAAGACACTTATTTTGTTACTAACGAGCTACTAATAAACATCATGAAAATTATTTACGAAGATGGAGCAAAAATCAAGCCCTTCATATCTATGCGTCGAATACGCAGCCTTAATCCAAATTTCACGAATGAAAATGCGTCATGTCACACATAACAACATTGCAAGAACTAACAATATATCTTCCCATACAACAATACCAACTAATACCCAGACATCTCAAGTATGCGCCCATTACACAAGAATACAATAATTTAAATGCATATTAGATCTACAAATTTACGTCCAGTTAACCTTGGGGAATTTACTTTCGCAAACTGTCAATTGGTACGCGTGCCAAATCTCCCACGCAATTGCGCGACCCAAGTGTTGCCAACCTTGTTGATTATTACTTGTAGCTTTCATGGAGACTGGCCTTTCACGCATGGGGGTCTCGCGCATTAAAATGTAGGTGGCGCTCAATTCTGACTTAGTACACACTCACCTTCAAAACTTTAAGATTTACGTTTTAAATTCAGTTTAAGAATGTGGTAATATGACAAAGTGTTGGGCCGCAAATGATTTTATTAGGTCAAGTTGTGTGCAAAGATTGTGCTAAATAATTTGTCAGCTGTAAATCAAGTTGTTTTAATATTGTCTATTGCAAAAACGAAACGAGATTATTTATTAATAATAATACCCTACAATGCGATTCCTTCATTGCAAAATTAATCTACTTTAAAATTAAGTATGACCCTCTTGAGGTGACCCAATTATAAAGGCTTATATATGATTAATCGTTTGATAATTAGGGATCAAAATTAAACGCCCAATAAACCAAGAAAGCGCGAATTAACGTTGTTGTTTCCCCTTTCAACCTTTTTATTAAAACGTTTTTTTTTTTTTTAAGAGACAATACATTTTTTTTGAGCAGAAAGAGTTCAAAGAGATAAGTATCGTTTATAGAGAAATACATATAATAGGCTACTTTGTAATCGTTAGTCTGAATAAAATGTTCACATTTGTCCCGATATGGAATTTTCTTTTGCAAATTTTAAATTTAACTCGGAATGGGGAATACAGTATGACCCAGGATAATCTGTGTGTGGCCTGTTGGATTTAGCGTATCTGCTTCCAATACAGAAGGTCCCGGGTTTATTTATTGGATATTGCTTTTCGAATCAATCAACTTGGATTCCCCTCAAAGTCAGAAGTTTTAAACTTCTGATTTGGACTTAAGTCCATCAGTCTTGTCTTGTCTTGTCAGGAGTTGTAAACGGTTACTTTTGCGCCGTCCTAGCAACGTAGCACATAATAAATTCAAAGTTGTTCTGAATCGGCCTTGTTGATTTCTGGCGTTGATCCGCGTGTGTTCGCACTGTCCATACCACTGATTGTATATTTCTATTAAAAAATATCGATCTTTGGGTTTGGTAATCGCTCAAATCGTCGATTGCGTCGGGGCCTACAGGGTGGCTTGGTCGCTTTGATTTACTGTCCCCACTGAAAATCAGTGATATAACTTGAGTGTTTATTTATAACAGTTAATGTATATTTATAGTTAATTATTATTTATTTAACGTAAATCATATTCAGTTATAAGAATTATTAAGAATCAAAAGGGGAAAAATTTTTGAAATTCTAAACACGAAAAACCCCCAACCCCTTAAGGGGTTTCCCACGAAAAGCCAACGTTGCACGTACGTGCTACACTCAATTGTTATTACACGTGTGCTGTGTATGCACAATCTCAATTAGGATCTGGGATATAATTGGTTTAAAACATTTTCATCTGTTTGTCGTAAAGAAAAGGAAAAACAGGAAAACATTAAAACCCATTTCTAAAAAATTCCCCTGCAAACCTCGATACGAAAACGTGGGGGGGCTCGGTTTCAGCGCCGGGGTGTCAGCTATCTCGAGTCGCCCGCGGCTGGATCTGCCCAGCACTGGCCTTTTTCTATTGTGTGGGTTCATCCCATTTCCCCTTTAGGGTACGTTCATCTCATTCGTATATATCACCAGTTAAGTTCATCGTTTGATTACACTAGTGCTTTTAAGAGGACGAGGGAGCAAAAGCGACTGAATTTACAATTCAATGCAAACAGGGGTTTATTCTGTCCTTCTATGTGTAGGTACATAAAAAATCTCTAAAACGGTGAAAACAGATTGAGCTGTAATTTTTAAACAGACATACGGTACGAGTTTATGAGAACTGCAAAACAAAATCAGGAACATCCGTTGTGATTTATACCTACAAGAAATAAATAAATTGAAAAAGAGACTTAAAACGTTTAGGATTCAATTAAACGACAATGGTTTGTCTTGGAGAAATCTTTTTTATTTATCAGCCGAAGAAAAATTGCATGCGTGACCAAGGAGTATCGAATTTTTCAAAACTCAAGGTTCCCCCCCAAAATTTCCGCTGGGAGATTGGGGAAAACCTTGCAAACTTTACACTTATTGTACGGCTATGTTTTCCATAGTATTGTATGCATTCCAAAAACATGTCCTATAATTTTTTAATACAGCCCAGATATTACAAAAATCTTTCCCAACCAGGTTTAGTACCCGGGTCTCCCACATCGGGTAAAAAGGGTGCCTTAGCCAATTAGATAGGAAAGTGATAAAGTCGTTGTTAGACGAGTGAGCGAGTCATGTGTTAAGTCCCCGGGAACATTTGCATTTAATTTGATTGGACATAGGTATAAATTAAAGGGTTTTGAGTTTAGTTGGTATAATCATCACATCATTTTTCACAATAACCTCTCTGAAAGCCCCCTCCTGCAAACCACCTGGTCTCTTTGGGGGCTAAAACTAAAATTTCTAATATGTATTTGAACTTAAATACTAGACATGAACTGAATGATAAGGGTGCGTCAACTTACGCCATAATATGCCACTCTAGCCTATGATCGGCTAGAGAGGAAAGACCCATGCTGACTTAACCAGCCTTAGGTATGAGGATGTAAGGGAATGTTACAGGAGTACACAACACATGGCAAAACACACTCGTCTAAAAAACGACCGTTGGAGTTTTTAAACGGGGGGAGCGGAGCGACTGGTGTCTCCATTCAACTCAAACGGATCTCATTCTGTGATTCTGTCTGTCTGTCTGTACGGCGAAAATCAGCCGAACCGACTGAACAGATTGCGCTAAAATTTTTAAAAACAGACATCCGGTACGAGTTTACTAAGAACTTTTAAAACAAAATCAGCTTGATCCATTGCGATTTAAGCCTCAATAAATAAAAATGTGATTTTAAATAATATCAATGGCATTTTTTTCGTAGCAGTTAGTAGGACGAGGTTGACGGGGCCCTGCATGGCCTAGTGGAAACCCAAATTAGCCTACCGCACGGATGGAGGGGGTTCGATACCCGTCAGTCCTAACTTTTTTATATTTTTACACCCACAATTTTTTTTTGGGGGGTGTTAAAAAAGGGAAAAAAAATTAGGTGATTTTGTTTTTTTTTGGAAATTTGTTAATGTTTCACGCTAATACGTTTGAATAGATTCGCATTTTGAATGTTCAATTAAATAATTATTGCGGCAAGCAGAGTGAGTTCCTGTTAAGGTGACCAGACGGTCCCGGTTTTTGAAGTCAAAAAAACTTGGCTAACTCACTCGTTAACAACGACTTTTGGGGTTTCCCTATTCCTAGTTAATATTATAAGTGATGCCCAATTTGATTTGATCGTAAACAATAATCTTATTAAGAACTTAGACAGCAGTTTAGCCGAGGTCGTTTAACCGGTTCGGGCGTGGTCAGGGGTAGAGTGGTGACTGGTCTACCCTGAAACTCAGATATACAGCTGGTTAGAGCAGATGGAGGGTTCGATAGCTAGTGTAACGGCTTCGTTGTCCTCGGGCGTCTGTCGGCAGTCCGGGCTAGTGGAGGAACCTATATGACTGTCAAAGTTACACCCGCCTTTCGGATGGGACATTAAGCCGTTGGTCCCCCTTTGGGCCTTTTCGAAAGGAGTTTGGCTACGTGCCGGTATCGTAATTCCCTCTTCCCTTCATACTTCATCCTCATCTATCACCACTCATCGCCTCGAATAGCCAAAGTGCATTAATATGAGACGTTAAGCAATATCCAATCTTATTAAGAACTTGTTGGTTCCTTCTCTATCGACTCAGCCTAGACTGTTGTAGAAGCTAGTTCAAGGTCTCATCACAGCAGCAGCATCAGTAGACTCATATACTTGCAATAACTGTAGGAAGCGTTGACCATACTTGCATCAGCAGCGCTCAAAGCGCGAAGTGAATCTTCCTCTTGGCGTCATTCTTGCTGATAGAGTAGTTAAAAGATAAACCAATGTTCATTTCTTAAAAGCAGCCGCGGTGGCGTAGGTCAGGAAAATATG
>JAMZAV010015712.1:0-11404 GCA_024449915.1 Sweltsa coloradensis | reverse complement strand
GGAGACATTTTCATAAGTGGCGGCTAACTTAATGAACCCAAATTAACTTGAATTGAACAAATGGATACAATAACCGTGGGGATAGCGCACCTAGCATGCTGCTGGCTCATGCTGTATGCATTTTGCCTATGATTATAAATTAGTTAATTGTTCACTTAAAGCATGTTAAATTATTTATTTATATAACGTTTCACTTTAACAACAGATTTATGAAGGAAATTAATAATTAAAACATCGATTAAAAATAAGTCCTTATTTACAATTTACCCACTCACCAACTCGATCACTTTATTGGTTTTCATTGGGGGACTTTGATTTAAAGCTCACCAAACCAATCCAACCCAGAAAAACGCTAATTCGGAACAACATTATAATTTCTCAATTTCATTAATCGGAAAACACTCCCGTAGGTGTAATTGATTTTATGTAAATCAATTCAGAAATTAAAAAATTCATCCCAGCAGGGTATCGAACACGATACGGGAGTGTTTCCCGATTAATGAAATTGGGAAATAAACACTCGCCCATACCTGCGTAAGGTAATGACATTCTTAATCGTGTTTCAAAGGCAGCAGAATCGTTGCAGTACTGTTCCAATCTATTCAGATCTAGAATGCACCAACAAACCAGATGTTATAAAGGTAACCGTCCCGGTAGCTTATAGGGTAAAGCACTCTACTGGCAATCGGGAGACCAGGGTTCGATACCCCGCTGGGATGGATATTTTAATTTCTGGATTGATTCACGTAAAAACATTACAGTTTATGTGTTCGCTGCTAGGACGGCTGCAAAGTCACCGTTTACACACACATATCAAACACAAAAATTTATGAGATTTATCTCTTCATCAGTTCTTGAAAATATTTTGTATAAAGCGGGATTGTAGTTGCACACAAAACAATGAACAGTATTAATGCATTTGAAAATATAAGTTCTATTACTACTATGTACACTAAGACAATATTATGTGATCGATAACATATAAAAAATGTGGCATAAAATGCATTACAATTAAGTTAACTAAGCTATACGATTCAAATAATAAAGACTATCACTCACTACTATCATGTTGCATTGTGTGCAGAATGTGAACCTAATGTACAATTGTATATCAAAGTCATGATACTGAAGGTCGGACGCAAACTTTACAAGCAATGATATTATACATAATTCTAATTATATCACTGCTTGTCTCAGTTGAGAGACAGGCTATACCTAAGCAAGTCTTTGGTTATTGGCGTCATTATTGGCTCCTATAAGCATTTTAAAACTGTTTTAATGTGTAAATGTTATAACCTAAAATAATGCATGTACATGGACAAATGGTCTGGAATAAATTTAAAAAAATATATATTTATGAGGTATATATAATTATCATCAATAACAACTGTAACTATACCTGTTGATCCAATGTTTCTGGAGTCGAAGACACATTTCCATCCGACATTTCTCCTTCAGGCGCTTCATCAGTCACGTGCTCGTCATCTCCGTCCGTAGTGCCGCGAGACGCCACTAGCTTCATGGTCCCCTCGGTTGATTTTATGTGGTGAAAGAGGAAATCATCCACCCGAATAGGCAACTTCTTGTGAGCAAATATGCGATTCTTTATATCGTTAAAATTGCTTTCAACTGAAGCGCTGCTTGCAGTGATTGAAGAACCGTGTTTGAAAAGCGGTACCATAATTCCAGTCCAGCACGGAAGCAGCTTGGCAAGGTCGACGATTGATTTGACGATGCCAGGAAGATATTGTTGGTTTCCTCGCTCCCCATCGTCGTGAGCTTCAACTCTGGTTTTCACTTTGGCTGCTAATACATTAGCCCATTCGGAGAAACAATTTTCTTCCCTTGTGATTTCAATTGCCTCATCGTCGAGTTCCCCATTCTCATCCCACTCTCTGTTCAATTCCGTGCTGCCCGTGGCTATGCGATCCTGTAACCATGCCTTCTTTTCTTCACATAGTGTTGGCAAACCATCGATATCAGTTCCTTCGGTCTCGGAGAATGCTACAGTAAAGGTGGCTTCCAAAAGCTGTTGAACAGCATTCAGGTCTGTGCATTGAATAATGAGACCCATTATCCTGAAGTAAAAGTGCCTGGTACGTCTTATTTGTTCTTTCAGGCACTTCCAGCCAGTGATAAGCTTCATGGTGTGGGCGACGTCACACCGCAAAAACACTTCAGGAAGCATGGCCTCATTGGTGACAAGGGGATCAAAAAATGACCAACACGCTTTTAAATAACCGGCTAGGGATGGAAACCGGGTAAAGGCCTGCACTGCAGCTGATTGCAGTGCCTTAGACATATCAGTCACTATCTCTTTTGGATGAACAAATCCGTATTGCAGCCAACGCGATAACCAATGTCGAATTGTTTCTGTATCATGAGCTTCAGACAACATGTTTGACACTGAATATTGGTGATGAGATGGAACGTCCAATACCGTAATATCATACAGAAAAACGCTGCTACTTTTTTCCCCTGTAACTCGTTCTAGTTTTTTTACCACAGACCCAGTTGCATCGATGGATATTTTTGATATTTTGGTCGTGCGGCAGTATTCGTTGTACACGTTAAGTTGAAGAGAATTCCAATAGTGTACAAAAAACTTGTCGTAGCCAACATTTTGGATTGCATTCGCATAAGGAGCGATCATCTTAGCGGTACAAATCGCTAAGATTGGGTCGTCGTTTAGCTGATGTTTTTTTTGCTCTCCATGTTTGGCTACCCTCAAAACGTTGGCACTGGGAAGATGGGCTGGTCTACATCCACCGAATGTCATAAGGTTGCTTGCGTCAATGCGTTCCAGCATACTTGCAGCATAGCCCTCCCTTGTCATTCTGTCGCAAGCCTGCTTCCGTAAGTCACCAGCCAGGTGTCGCATTTTTTCTTCTTGGTGACGTACCATGAAATTTCCCGTTAAAGTGCATTTTACGACCACTCGGGTTCCAGGTGTTGGTTTGGTCTCAATGATGCCAGAAAACACAGATGCACATTTCGAATCTTTGCAAACGCCACTCATTTTGACATATTGCCCTCCATGCTCTGCCACAGCAGCTTTAGTAAAAGAAATAGCACACGGGAGTTTGGTCAAGTCCCAAAAATGAGAGTTTATTACAGGGGCCCACTGTTTCTGCTTAAGGACTTCCCGTTTTCTTAATCGGAGGTCTTTTGGGCCTCTCTTCACGCATACCTCTGATGGACTAATATTTTGCCATTCTTCGTTAGATAGTGTTATAGAAAATTGTTTAGTCGATTCTTGTGTACTATTTCTGTTCAAAGAGTCGTCACTCTCCGAGTCGTCTTGTGACTCAGATGATAGAGCATGTTCATGAGGATGTACATTATTGGGACTCGTGTGTCCAATTTTCTCAAGAACATTATTCCGATTGTGTAATATAATGTTGTAAAGTGTCTTAGGAGCTATTTTATTATCGAGTTGAAAACAGATCTCTTTCCAAATTTTATCTCCCGGAACGGCCACCTTGCCCATGAGGAATATCCTGCTCTTTACTTTCAGAAGACTTTGAATGACTTCATCCCACGTCCAAAGGGACGTAGGCGGCATGTCTGCGTATCTAAAAATAAACAAATATGTTTCAATTCTATGCTTGGTTTAACCAGCCACCTAATATCTTAATTAGAACTGGATGCGGTGTAATTTTGATGAATTGTATCCAATAATTGGAGCAACTTTTAGTAAATTCTTATGAAGTTAGTGAATTTGCACAATAAGAGTCGTAAATATAATGCTGGTTCCAGCCTTGCAACAAAACTGAGTTGACATGTGGGGGTGTTCGGGGGTAAAAAATTTAAAACAAAAATCTAAATTCTGTTTAAGTTGATTTTTGTTGTCGTTTAATAGGAAATATTAATAATAGCAAATTATTTTAAGAATGTTACTTAATATTTTTTAAATACCAAAATCTTAATATTGTTCGTTACTTGACGAAAATCATAAATAAAAATGTACGTGACCCCGGATGGACTTCTCTACACGTGGACCGAAGGCAAAGTGTTCCCAAATGAGTGAGTTAATATTTTCGAAACACAAGACAATGCATCCGATGTGGAAGATGATCCCGACGACATCGAGATTGAAAGAGGCAGAGACGTTGTTGAGAGTGAAGATGAAGACGAAGATAGTAGTCCGTGGAACAAGCTGCTTAAACTATAAAAACATTTTAAATCCGGAAACCAGCACCAAAATTAAGGGGCTGGTAAAAGACATATTTTTTAAATGTTATTTTCACGGAAGACACGCATGGTAGCAAATAAGTCACCTGTCATGGCGGCCTCAAGATGGCCGCCAAAATAATTCTTAAAGTGGCTGTTAATCAAGAAGTAATCATCGGATTTGATTTTTTTTATTGTTTTAATGGTTTTTTAATGCTCTACAAAGAATGTCATTAGCAGTTTTACCGCAAATGCAATAGCTATAATTATATTTATTAATTATCACAATGTATTGCAATTATAGCACTATATAATATAAGTATTATAGTATTGTACGTTGAACTCGCTAGATTTTCGAAAAAAATTTCACACTATACTTAAATAACGTCAATAAATCGAAAATTGTTGGTCCCGAAACGAAACTCCTGTAACTTATTGATTAATTATTATTATTATTGAGCGAGCGAAGCGAGCGTCTCCACTTGACTCTTATGGCTCGAATGTCTGTATTTTTTTTTTTTTTCTGTTACTGCTTCGATACAGGTCGCACCGTTTCTCTGATCGATCTGAAATTTTGCACACATGTACATACCACCTAGGCGGGTTGCTGTATAGTTTTGTGGCAAAATCGTTCAAAAAGTTAAAAAGTTACATTAAAGTTAATTGAAAGTTTTTTTTCAAACTTTAACGGAGACAAAATCTGAGGTAGCCAAATCATTTAGAATGTCCGTCCGGTCACGAATATGTTTATTTTATTTTGATCCGATAAGTAGTGTAGATAGAAATTACATTTTAACAAAAGTAACGTTACCATGGCAACGAAATGTCGCACAAGAATTCTGGTCACTACGTACTGCCCCCTAGAAGAAATCAAGAGTAAAATAGTTTTCCCAAAGAAATGATGTCAAGGTCCTCTAGATGGCGGTGGATTTTATCCATTCTCTCCTTTTTTACAAATTTTCAGCTAAATCGGTCAAGACCGAAAAGACTTATTGGTATGTTAACATTATGGGAATGTCGTACTCGGGTCGTGTTGCACGTACCGGTGCTCGCTCAACAACGCGTCCAACTGAGCGTTTTCCTAGTTAGATTTATTTAGTTGTCCTCCTTTGTAAATCAGTTTTTATAACTGAATAGGATAGACGTTAAATAAATAAATAAATAAATAAATAAAATAAATAAAAATAAATTAATTGAGCGAGCGTAGCGAGCGTCTCCGCTTGACTCTTACGGCTCGAATGTCTGTTTTTTTTTTTTTTTTTTTTCTGTTACTGCTTCGATACAGGTCGCACCGTTTCTCTGATCGACCTGAAATTTTTCACACATGTACATACCACCTAGGCGGGTTGCTGTATAGTTTTTGAACAAAATCCGATCGTTGGTTATAAAAAATAAAAAATAAAATAAAAAAAATAAAAAAATAAAAATGTTTCGATCGTTATGAAATTTTGCAGGGTCAATAAGTACAACATTCTCTCCTATTTTCCAAATTTTCAGTTAAATCGGTCAAGACCTCAAAGACTTATTGGTAATCATAATTCGTAAAATGATGTTAAAAAATGAAGGAGGCAGTGAAGATACAAAGATACACTTTAGAAGGCATGACGTGCATTAGTACAATGCAAAGAAGTTGGAATAGTATATAGTGTACAATGTCAATATCCAGTTAGGCCTACACTGTGTGGTGGGCCTTATGGGAATGTCGTACTCGGGTCATGTTGCACGTACCGGTGCTCGCTCAACAACGCGTCCAACTGAGCGTTTTCCTAGTTAATGAAATTAAGCATTAATTAAATCCCAATTAAAAGTTTTTTATTCAAGTACCAAAGTCACCTAGTGTATCACACAAGAACAATATGACCACAACGAACCAAAAAATATTGGTTTTAAAAATTTATTACAATCACTTTTTCTATTTATTTAATTAATTCAATTCAAAATAATGACAATAATCTCAATTAATTCTGAAAAATTAACACAATATGGTCGACCTTGATATCATTTTAAAACTAATTTTATGACAAATAACTGCATTGAAAAAAATAATTAATTAAATTAATTATAACCAAATAAATTACATTTTAGTTAAATTATACCACTTTTGACAAATGTATTATTATGTATACCTTAAACTCGATCGATGGTCAAAACGATATACCACTTAAATGACATAATGCCAATGAATCCAAATATCATGTTTTGAAACAAAATTCCTATAACTTACCGATTAATTAAGTAGTTAAGTGTACAATTACTTATATCTCAATAATTGTTGTTGACAATCATGTAGCACATACAAAATGCCAACAGATGTATCAAATACAAACATAGCAAGTATAATTTTTTTAAATAGTCCAAAAACTAAAATCATGCTACTTTACCGTTAATTAGATTTCCCACAATTTTTTTTTCCCGTAAAATAAGCTTGCAAATGGTTCCCAGTTTGGCTGGTTAATTTCGCACAACAAATGGTGATTAAATCAATTAACAGGAAAGTAGAATGTACTTAATTTTGGGATTATTAATGTTTAAAGTTATACTCGCATTAACTGTTTTTGATTCTTCTGTTGTCATTTTGTAAGTGCTACGTGATTGGCAACAGCAATTATTGAAATATAAGTATTTCTACACTTAATTACTTAAAGAGGTATTTAAGCGCTAAACTCAAAAAATATATATTTCATTCAGGCTCACTAGTAATGAGTTTAACAATTAGCAGAAAAATTATTGGGGCCACCATGACTTCCCAAAAAATTGTCAATCATGACATTTTTCGAGCTAGGTCCCATCGGCAAAAATCTTCCATAAGAAATACGCACGATCTTTACGCCCCGTGACCTTGGAGGATTTTGATCCACAAAATATTGACCATTATTGACGTACTCTACAGCCTTTAAATTCTCATTATTTTGTTTTGTAATTTGGGCAAGTAGTTCGGTCAAAATATGCTGATTACCAAGATGGGGTGTGATATTGGAATGCTTATTTTTGCGTGTTTGAGGGTGTATTTGGGCACAGTTTCAAGACACGATGTAAAAAATGGGAATTTTAGATAGGCATTATGCTCTAGTATCTATTTGGACCAAAAATGAAGCAGGTTAAAGCCGATTTAAAAAATTACCCAAAACACCAATTTTCGCCAATTTCTGGATCCAAAAAATTGAAAAATTCGTGTTAAATCACGGTTACAAGATATATTTTTCTTAACTGTAATTTGAGTGTAGTATTGTGCTATAGATCATGTGTTAGAAAACTATTTTTTGAGTTAATAACCCCTTTAATTAATCGGCAAGTTTAAGAACTTTGTTTCGGGACATGACATTTTGGATTCATTGGCATTATGTTAGTAAAGTGGTATAATTTTATGCAGATCGATCGAGTTTTAGGTATACATAATAATACATATGTCAAAAGTGGGATAATTTAACTATAATGTAATTAATTCTGTGACTAATTAATGTAATTAAATAATTTTTTCATTAAATTTATTCGTTTTAAAACTAGCTTTAAAATGATACCAAGTTCGACCATATTGTGTTAATTTTACACAATTAATTGAGATTATTGTCATTATTTTGAATTAATTCAATTAATTCAATTAATAGGAAAGTAGTTGGAATTAATTTTTGGAACCAATATTTTTTTAATACGTTGCGGTCATTGTTCTTGTGACTTTGGTACGTGAATAAGAAACTTTTAATTGGGATTTAATTAATACTTAATTTCATTAACTAGGAAACGCTCAGTTGGACGCGTTGATAAGCGAGCACGTGCTATAGCTAGACCCACATTGCACATTTTTTTAAATTATAAATTTGCGACGTTTGCTGTCCACGGGGCCATGTTTCCAATATTATTTATTATTGCCAAGGTATTTGGGTAAACCCGTGGGTAAACCTTTACTTTGTGGATAAAATCCACCGCCATCTAGAGGACCTTGACATCATTTCCTTGGGAAAACAGTTTTAACTCTTTGGTAACAAATAATACACTGCTTTCTCAATAGAATTTTGATTACTTCTAGGTGGCAGTGCGTGCGACTTTTCGTTGCCATGGTAACGATACTTTTGTTATAATGTAATTTCCATCTACACTACTTATCAGATCAAAATATAATTAACATATTCGTGACCGGACGGACATTCTAAAATTATTTGGCCACCTCAGATTTTGTCGCCGTTTAGTATGAAAAAAAACTTTCGTTTAACTAGTGAAACTTTGTAACTTTTTGAACGATTTTGCCACAAAAGTAATGGCATTAAATCGAGAACGAAGCTTGCGGATGGTCCAAATTTCAACTCGATCCGAGCCTCCGTTCGAACGTTATAGCAAAAACAAACAAACAAAAAAACAGTGACAAATTTTTCTGGCAAATTCAAATGGAAACGCTCGTTTCGCTCGCTTAATTAATTAATCAATAAGTTACAAGAATTTTGTTCCGGGACCTAATATTTTGGATTTATTGGCGTAATTTTAGTAAAGTCTGAAAATTTTATGACAATCTAGCGAGTTCTACGAATAAATAATTATATATATACCAAAAAGTGCTAAAATTGGATGAGCGTAGCGAGCGAAGCGAAGACTTCAATTTCACTGACCCCTTAAAAAATTTAGCTCCAATGTTTTTTTGTTTTTTTGGGGTTTTTTTTTTGTTTGTTTTTCTGTCTCTTTGTTAACACGATTACGGGCAAACGGCATATGCGATCTTGATGAAAATTTGAGGGGACCTTCGTTTTCTCTAAACTTAGAGATGTATTGTTTTTGGGTACAATCGAAGAAATATTTCTCATGAATATCGTACTTTTACGATTTTTTCGATTTTTAGTGCGATATTATCGTCACATTTGGGCCGATTCTGACCAAACGGGTAAAGCTACAATGTTCATATGGACATTAAGATTATGGTGATGTAGTACCTTGTTAAAGAAAAAATTTAAAAATTAGCCAGAAACTATAGAAAAAAGGGTTTTAATATGTGTTTTTCGATTTTTAATGTGATATTTTCGTTACATTTGGGCCGATGCTGACCAAATAGGTGGGGCTACAACGTTCATATTTCACATGGACATTAAGGTTATGGTTATGAAGTACCTTTTAAAAAAAATTGAAAAAGCTAGCCAGAATCCATAGAAATAAATGTTTAAATATGAGTTTTTTTTAGGTTTATAATAACAAGTAACAAGAGAAACTAGACAACAATCACCTACAATGCATTCACAAAGCACTTGCAAAGGAAAAGTGGTTCCACGCAAACTAAAAACTAACAAAAACGCTCATCCATCAACGCGGCGGAATTTTAGCGTGTACCTAGTGTAATGTAATGACATTTTTTGTAGAGCATTAAAAACCTATTAAAGCAATTACCTGGTTTATTCAAATCCGATGATTACTTATTGAGTTACAGCCATTTTAGGAATTATTTTGGCGGCCATCTTGAGGTCGCCATGACAGGTGCAGCTACCATGCGTTTACCCCGTGAGAATAACATTCTAAAATATGTCTTTTACCAGCTCCTAAATTTTGGTGCTGGATTCCGAATTTGAAATGTTTTTATGCTTGTTCCACGGACTATAGACCAGACTACTGATTGCACGACCGTCAAACACGTCCCCATAGAACTCAATATATCTACATTAATATTACATGAAGGTAAGGATATGTACATTTTCATGTCAAAAGTAGGGCAACTTTGGATAATTTTAACTTCCCTTACGAAAAAGCCAAACATTTTATTTCCGGGACATGCAAGATAATAAAAATGTAGATAACATTATATTTTACATTTTTTACACGAATCAAAAGTAAAGAATAGATTTCGCTCAACGACTCGGCCGTATCAAAAATTAAAGCGTTTAAAAATCGTCCTCCAAATTCACTTTTTGGACGACCCTGTACGCCGCATCCACCACTGGATAACTGGCCAACGAGTGGATTTTTACTTAATCATAACCACCGTAACATAATTTATCAGTTTTTACCAAAACAGGCAATTAAGGGCCATTTTGACTTCGATTTTGGAAAATTCAAAATTGTTATTTCCGGGATATACGAGAAAAAATATTCTTAACACTCTATTTTCAAATCCTCACACGAATCTTAAGCCAAAAATAGATTTTGTCCAACGATTTGGTATTAAAAAAATAAAAACAGTTGAAAATCCTCCCCAAAATTTACTTTTTGAAAGCCCCTGCTTGCCGCATACACCACTGGCCAACTGGCCAACAAATGGATTTCTACTGAATAATATTCACCATAAATTAATATATCAGTTTTAACCAAAACGGGCAATTTGGAGCTATTTTGACTTTGATTTTGGAAAACCCAAAAAAGTTTATTCCGGTACGTACAAGAAAAAAAATATGGATAAAATTCTATGTCATTCCTCACACAAATCAAAAATCAAAAATCGAATTCGTTCAACGGTTTGGCCTTTTAAAAAAAGGTTAAAAAAAACAGCACAATTGACCCTTTAGGCACCCCTGTACCCCGCACCCACCACTGGCCAACTGGCCAACAAGTGGATTTCTTCTCCAAAATAACCACTTTAACATAATATGGGTCTCTGTTTCTCCGCTTGGGGGGGGGGGGGGGGAGGAGGGGTCTCACTAATGGTGGGATCCCGGTCTAAAATCGTTTTGTTCTTGCATGCTGTGACTAAGGTGTATCGAATATTGCACGCTCAAGGTTACGCAAAATTCCGCTGGGAGATTGAGTAAACCTTTCACTCCTTTCTTTACACGTTCTTCGTACTGGCTGTTTTCCATAGTATTGTAAGCATTTCAAAATATGTTCTATAATTTTCTAGAAGTAATAAAATAATCTAGAAATTAACCAACTCTTTCCCGAACGTTGTTTAAACCTGGGTCTCCACATCCCGGGTATAAAGGCGCCACTATAAAAACGCCAATTGTGTTGTAAGACGAGTGAGCGAGTAATGTGTTGAGTACAGGGGAACATTTGCATTTAATTTGATTGATATACAAGGTATAAAAGATTAGGTTTGAGTTTAGTTAGTACTAGGAAGCTTCGCAAACGCTTTTTCAGGCGCGTTGTAGGATGAGCGTAATTGTTTAAGGGGTTATTTCACTGAAAATGTATGAAGAACCAGCAATTTCGCATTTATATTGTTTTAAATGTTTTTTTAAGTTTACTTTTTTATTTTTATTGAGTACATAAATTTATTTTATGCTGATATATAATGCTAAAAGCATTAAATCAATTTTTTTAGGCG
>JAMZAV010015711.1:0-12819 GCA_024449915.1 Sweltsa coloradensis | reverse complement strand
TTTTCGAACATGGCGTATGTGCGTTGTAATGTCGCAAATACAAACTCACGTCGAGCAACCAACTTTTTTTGTTCTGCGATAAGATCGTCCATGATGAACGAAAATACCAAAAAACAGAATTAGAAAATACGAGGGAAATACGTGAGAGACAACTACACTATGACGATTCAATTGAATACAAGAGCGGAAGGCCACACCACTCAATGAGGTGTGTGTAGCGCGACCAACAAGGTTTGACCTTGGCGAGAAAATCTTCGAGAATATGTGAAAATTCACAGGAAAAACATCCGGCCCGGAGGACCATATGTATGAGCCGGGATGCTCTGCTCCGAGATTTGCAGTGGTCTGTATTTTAGCGATTAAGGAATGGATAAGAATCATTGTAGAGTTACTTACATCATGATGGAAGTTAGAGCAGCAACTTACTTTCCGACGTCCTGGGTTCGAAGCGTAGCACTGACTTGAGTGTGGTGATGTCAGCTTCAGGACGTGTGGTATGGGGAAGTAAGATAGAGAAAGACTGGCCAGTGGAAGAAGTAGAAGGAAGGAAGAAATGAGTCTGAAGACTCTGTGTTCGACGACAACACGCACCGAGGTAATCAACAAGAGCTTTACGAGAATAATCGAGCGAGGTTTGCTTTACGTGAATGCCGTGCCCAGAGCAGGCAAGTGAGAGAGAGAGAGAGAGATGAGTGAACTTGCTTCCAGGGGCTACGAGTTACGACTAGACTAGAGCCGGTACTGATAGCAGACAGAACAAAACGAGATAAGCAAAACAGGAAATAAATCTGATAGGTTGAAAATTAAACAAGGCAGACAACCTGCCAGATGAGAACGTGAACTACCAACACCCAAACTACAAACTATGGAAAACAGAAGCGTCGAAAATCGGCGCCTACATTTCCTAAACCACATTTTTTCAACCCCCATCACTAATAGTTTATATTATTTTTACCTTGATTTCCTGCATTCACCATGAAGGCACCTAATGAGTTATCAGCATGAAATTTGGCATGATGGTACATAATAATATGAAAAATAATAATCCGCTGGGAGGCAAGCGATATTTCACCAACACTGTTCCCTCTACCACCCTTAACGTTGGGAAAAACGTTAGGTCGTATTTAATACAATTTGAATATTTTAATTGCTGATTAAAATTATGCATTAATGTGTTATAGTCTAGTCAACAAATCATTTACACACAAACCCAAGACGACATTAACCATAGGAAATTATAATAATAATAAAAATAACAGAATACAACTTACCACAAAACTCTTCCACGACAGATGCACGGGGCAAAAATCATACCTCTTGCTTGCTCCTCTATACCTCTTTAAATTTCTTAATTTAATTTGTGTAGGCCTAGTATATTGGGTCTGTATTGCATCTATACCAAAGGAGTTTCAAGAAATCTGATGGGGGTAATGCCCCTCCTTTTCCCCTCCCTCCCCCCACTTGCCTGTTGGTATAAGCTAATTTCTAAAGTCTAAACTATTGCACATTTTAGGATAACTATAATATTAGTCGCTGTTTACAACCTACATGAAATATCATCAGGATTGAGCAACCGAGGATACTTCCACTGAAAATGCATATTGCGGACTTCATTAGCAAACTTGGAATATATTACTTGGAAGCTCAGTGTAAGTACTGTACCTACTGCTCTTTTATTTGGATTAAGGACGCGTCACCTAGGTCATAATGCTGGGGTCTAAACACAGTGTTTTGCTATTTATTGGCAAAATAAACACGTTAGTGGACTAACGCATAAATTTTTTGCACTTTTTAATTGACGCATTTCTTTTATTTAACGTAAGGTAACTTTACTAAAAAGTTTTTGACCAAGTTTTTTGTTATTGTTGTTTAAATTTTATAAATTAAGTTTACTTTTCCAATCACTTGTAAGCATAACCTGTTTTTACTTGGTGTTAGTTCAATGCAAATTTAATGAAACTAATAATTTAGTGCACATTTAAAGTAAAACAGAAATAAGAATTTTTATCATAACCCACATCTCAACTTCATTTAGGTAAGTAAGCAAAAATATATTGAAAAAATAAATAAAAAGTAACATTTTAGGCTAAGAAACTATAGGCATATTAAAAAAATGAAATATATTTTTAACTTAATTTATATATAATTTATTTATATAATTTTATTTAATATTTGAGTTTAACCACAAACAAGCACTGAAATTGTTTAAATTTTCTTATTTTAACAAATGTTCCCTTAGCCAAAATGGGTGAAACAAATTTCTATATAATAATATGTGCTTAGACGCTTCCTTGGATTGTGCATGTATAGACACGTTCTACTGTACATACATCAATGCTGTTTTCTGTACCATCAGCTATTCTTATCACATCATATCATTATTGTTTTAAATCTAACTTTTCTTTCTTCTATATGAGTTCTTAATCTATTAAGGCCTACTATTATTTTGCATGTACTCTACTTTAACATAAGCACTGTGTAGTGTATACAGTATATCATTATTATTATTATTATTATTATTATTATTATTATTATTATTTTTATTCACATGTTTCCACATCTCGGTACAAACCGGTACAAGTAAATGCAATGTATTGCGGACTATGTCAAGCAATACATGTGCCTATAATAATAACAAAACATTCATATTCAAAACTTATCTAAAATCTATACAGTATTCAACATAACATTCAAATCAAAAACTAATCTTAATCTTTACAAAATATACAACATAAAATGGTTTTATAAAACACTGTCATTGAGGAATTTTCGGACTATATGGCATGTACAAATTATAACCGCTTTCTGCATTTTGATGAATAAATTCTTGTTAATGTCCAGTTGGTGTAAAACTATTGTGTAGGTTGTGTGGTATAACTGCCGTGGCTGACACAATAATTGGTATTGTAGTGACTTGATCTTGTTTCCACATTTTTCTTTATTTCTTGTGCTAAGTCAAAGTAGCGGCTAACTTTTCTGTCCCACGTTGTTTCAATATTTTGATTTAGTTGGAATTACTACATCAATAATAAATGTTTGCCTTTTTGATTTATCCGTTAAAATGATATCAGGCCTATTATGTTGTATCGTCTTATCTGTAATAACAGCCCGATCATAATAAAGTTTCCAATCCACAATTTCTAATACTTTTTCAGGTTGGTACTTGTAGTATGGTACCGGTACGATGTTCTCCAGTAAACGAACACTTTTGGGCCAGATGTTGGTGAATTATGTTGGCAACTTGATTATGTCTGTGTAAATAGTCTGACTGGGCTAGAAGTTTACATCCCGATATTACATGATCTATGGTCTCATTGGTTAAGTGGCACTTTCTACATTTATCATCCAGATTTGTCTTGTCTTTAATGATGTGCTTCTTGTAATTTCGTGTAGCAATTACTTGATCCTGTATGGCCATGAAAAATCCCTCTGTTTCTCCGAATAAATCGCCTACTTGTAACCATTTATTAGATGCATCAGTGTCTACATAATCACGATACAATTCTGTGTGATGTCTCCCATGTAGTATCTTAAGTTTCCACATTTCTTCTTTCATATCATCACTTATGAGATTGTCTGCAAAATTGTCATCATTATGCAGATCTAATGGTGTGAGGTTGACATCCGCTTGCACTACAGCTGTATGTAATCGCGAAGTACTTTTACTATAGAAGTATCCCCTTAACAAATTGATTTGCTTAATACGTGCGTTATTTAAATCAGTTATCCCTCTTCCACCACGTAACCTAGACAATGTCTTCCGTTCGACCGCCGCTCTGGGGTGATGAAGTCGGTATTCTGTTAGAAGAGTTCTTATTTTTCGATTAATTGCTTGCATCTCAGTTTGTGTCCAGGTTAAAATACCGAAAGAATACATTAAAACTGGTACTGCATAAGTATTAATTGCTTTCACTTTATTTTTCCCGTTTAAATTTGATGTCCGTATTTCTTTCACTCTCTTCACAAAAGTATCTTTAAGCTTGTTCTTCGCTTCCGCTTGATGATCCTGTTCAGCTTGAATGAACCCAAGGTATTTATACACCTCACCTTCTTCCATTCCTTCAATAACAATTTCACCCGATAGTTGAACACCATGTGAAGCTTGAACTTTTCCCTTATTGACACATAATATTTTACACTTTTCTAATCCAAATTCCATTTGAATATCTTGGCTAAACGAATGTGTGATTTGTAATAGATGATTGAGTTGTGCATCTGTAATCGCATATAGTTTGATATCATCCATGCACATTAAATGAGACAGTACAAATAGTGTATTACCACTTTCTTTGATTTTGAATCCGTATTTTGATTTATTTAGCAAGTTTGATAATGGATTTAACGCCATGCAGAACCAGAGTGGGCTTAATGAGTCACCTTGAAATATTCCACGTGCAATTTTTAGTTCACCAATTGACAAGTTTTCTCTGGCAATTTTATATTAACGTTGTTCTCCATGTGTTCATAGCGTTCTTTCAAAACTGTATTAATATTAGATCTATTTTATATATTTCCAATACATGTAAAAGCCATGAATGAGGCACAGAGTCATACGCCTTTTTGTAGTCAATATATGCAGTATGAATATTCCTTTTGGACACATGTGTTTGTCTCATAACCAAAGAATCTATAACCAACTGTTCCTTACAACCTTGGGAATACTTTTTACAGCCCTTTTGTTCCTCTGATAATATATGTTCTTCTTCACAATGCTGGTAAATTTTGTTTGCAATACAAGATGTAAGTAATTTGTACACAGTTGGTAGGCATGTTATTGGTCTGTAGTGAGCTGGATTTTGTGTATCTTGGCATCTTTGGTTTAAGTAACGTCTTTCCTTTTGTAAAATATAAAGGAATGGCTTCATCTCCTTTCACTAATGCTGTAAAATATTTTGCTAGATCTTCATGCAAACAGGTGAATCTTTTATACAAAAGTTATGGATGTTATCAACTCCGGGTGTTTTCCAGTTATGTGCTCCATGTAATACTAGATTCAGTTCTTCGAGAGAAATGCTATTGAAGGACATTTCATTAACTTGCTCCATATCTTGGGTTTCTTCGACAATCCATGCTGCATTTCTGTTGTGCTCTACAGGTCTACTCCAGATATCTGACCAGAAATTTGTTATATCTTGCTCTGATGGTGTACCGTTATCAGTTGGTGTAACTCCATTTTGCAACTGTCGATAGAAATACTTTTCATTGTGCTGAACATTTCATTTTGTTGTTTTCTACTTGTACATAACCTGTACCTTTTCAGTCTCTTTGAAAGCGCACTAAGCTTTTGTTTTAATGTGTCCGTGTAATCAATTATAGACACATTCTCATTTTCGTGCCTAGTGTGAATTATCATTCTACGAAATATACTATTTACATGGCGCATTAAATTTTTTGCCCTATTACCATAAGAGTATTGTGTTAACGTCCGAGATCTCTTAGCTAACCGACCCACCAAGGACCGGTTAATAAATCGGAGATTTTAATCACTGATTTAGCTAAATTGGTGATTGAAAAACACCTCTGCCTGCTTAAACACTGGTTAACACTAACCAGACCTTTAACCACTGTTTAAAAGTGATTGAAAAAACGGCCCTAAGACTCTCAATTCTGGCCACTAACCTTTGTTCCCACTTCGGCTTTTCCTAACTCCTCGTACAGTGTTATCAGTAGTTTCTCTTAACTTCATTCCTAATTGCCATATTACTGCAACCGCACCACAGTAAACAAGTTATGTAATGTCCCCAAACTTAGATTGCATATTTTGTTTCCCATCGTTCTTCCAACACATTATTCATTTCGTTGACAATGGTACTATTATGTAATGAATTTCTAATTTTTGGTATTTGTGGTCTTTCTGTAGGACCATATACCGCAAACTTTTGTCTGGCGTCATCAAATTTAAGTTGGAGTTCTTTCTGCAATGTACTCATCACATTCTGAGTGGGCTGAATCAAGTGTCGTTGGGGTATTTGTGGTTCTACTGTGTGGTTCTATTTGTGCCTGGACTTCATTTTGAGAGTTTTCCAATGAACCTACATCATCTTCATTATCCTCATCCTGCTCGCGGTTCTCATAATTTCTCTGCCATTTATAGATAAATGCAATTCTTCAGCTACTTCCTGTCTTGTTGCTGTATAATGTTGTTCGGTATAAGGTTATTTTTAAGAATTACCCTTCGTTGATCTGCTATTCGTTGTTCCGTAGCAACAATATCAGGAAGTCTGCGGTGAATGCTCGATGTAATAAAATCTGTATCCTGTTGTATTCGTTTCTAGGCGTGTAATCCTTAGATAATTACGTATTATACTGGAATTCATTGGTATTGTCCATTTAATACGTAATCGTGGTTTACCAGCTTTGGTGGTTAACTGCACATTGTCAGGTAAAACATCCATTGGCTGTGCCATATTTCGATCTACAATATTTTCAACTTCTTTCTAACTTCCTTGGATTTGTTCTTAAAGAAATTTGACTTTTAATCTTCGGGGTAGCCGTGTTTCCGCTCTTCCAAAGATCTCAACAACATCAACACCACGTTACCCCATTCGAGCATGTAATATCTTCTAGCAAAGCACTTCACATCGCGTTACCATGGATTCACCGTCATTTTAATTAGGCCTAATGGTTCCTCA
Organism: Sweltsa coloradensis; assembly: GCA_024449915.1. Classification (NCBI taxonomy): domain Eukaryota; kingdom Metazoa; phylum Arthropoda; class Insecta; order Plecoptera; family Chloroperlidae; genus Sweltsa; species Sweltsa coloradensis. The sequence continues at coordinate 6,187 of JAMZAV010015711.1, read as the reverse complement.
AATGTCATATTAAAATAGTTTTTAAATGTACAAAATCTTGTATAAAACGTGTAGGTACTTACCCACTAACGATACCCATTATAGAAAACTGTCAATACTATAAACTGTTACTGTATAAACACAAAAACTCTATTTAAAATACCACAATACAACGATTTTAAGTCAAGAGCTCACTTTCACGCGTTGTGCCACTTTTGTGTTGTTAACTCTTTGCAGAGAAAGTGAAAAGTCTATAGTAAATAATAATAAAAGTGATGATTAATAATAATAATAATTATTATTATAACAATAATTATATTATTATTATTATTTTATTATTATTGTTATTATTATTATTAGGCCTAGATTATTATTATTATAATTATTATTATTATTATTTTATTATTATTATTATCATCATCACTTTTATTATTATTTACTATAGACTATTCACTTTCTCAGCAAAGAGTTATCTAGGTGCCCGTTAGGGCGCCGCAGCCAAGCCGTGGCGTGCTACACATTCGAGCACCTTATACTGCAAGCAGAGTTGGGGTGATTTCGAGGTGTCACCCAGCTGTCATGAAACGAGATGTGAATTCGAAACTATCAAAATCGAGGGGATTTGGGTACCTAACAACACATGCCAAATTTAGTTAGGGTACGAGCATTCCTTCTTGGTGAAAAAATGGCTTGAAAGTTGAAACATGTTCAAAATCACCTTAAGGATGTTAGCTTCTACTACTGCTACTGCTACTAATGTCTAATTCGCCAGTTTCAATCGGCCCGCGATTCTGACCAAAGGGGTTAAGGTTATAGTGATATAGGTAGTGTCTTTTGAAAGAAAAAGTTAAAAACGTTTGCTGGAAGGCTTCCTAATAAAGGTTTTTAAAATAAGCCTTATACAGGCATACAATCAACAAGTAACCCCTAGCTACTTGACATTTGTTGACGGTAAAAGCAGAGTTAGGCGGTAAAGTGCGGTTCCGCCTTCCACGGGGATAAGAAAATACGTAAACAAATGGCGGCCATTTAAATTTTGCTTCTATGTGTGAAACGAGAAAAGTTGTCTTTACTATCATAAAACAAATCAGAAACCGTCCCTGGCCTGGGCCCAGATGTAGAAAATTATTTATAATACAACAGTGTAGGTCTAAAGTTCCATTAGGCTATAGGACTATAGAAAAAATAATACTAACATTACATGTTTGACAAGCCCTAGGCCTTTCCTAGCCAACCCTAGGCTTGCACAACCTTGTTCTGACAACACTTCCCACACAAATAACTATTTTGATAACTAAAAGCCTAAAGCAGATAAACAATAGTATGATTGTCCACCTTGGCTATACAAAAAAAGTACGGAAATAATACGCCTTTCTTTTCTTTTAATGATCTCACGCAACTCCTGTCCAAGGATACTATTCTTCTCCTGTCACCAAAAAAAATGTAAAACAAAGATGGTGCAAATTTTCGGTGTTCTTTTGTAATCTGCTGATTTACATGGCTGTGGAATGCAGTGGAAAAGTGGAAAATCATTGATATTAAACCCTATTGTAGACTAGATAGTGTCTCCAATACCTCCGCACAGGCGCGAGCGTAGCAAATTTAAGACTCAATCTCCATAAACAAAATGGCAATTTGTTGTTTTAATTATGCTTTTTTAATGCATTTAAGTATTTTACTGGATTGCTTGATATGGTTTTAGCTTGTGCAGCATGGAAATGAACAAACAGAAACAATAAGAAGTTATTGCATAAGGGAATTTAGTAATCATTTGGTGTTAAAGTTTAGTATGCTTACCTGTCAACCTGGCGGCTTGAGAACTATTTGGGCAACACATTGCTCCTATTTGATTAACATGCAAACCTCCATATTCAAGATGGCTTCAAATTTTCACGGGAAGTGGACCAATGACTTTCTGATCTAGCCAAATTTTAGTTCAATATCTATGTGGAAAATAACTGTAGTTGTGTTTGTTGTTGCATGGGGAAATTTTTGATTGGCTGTGAGTTGCCTATACCGTCGTTATACCATGGTTATACCACCTATACCCAGGATAAATGTACATGAATCCGGGTCTAGATATTTTACATCACATATTTTACATACACAGCTGAAATTGTCATGGGTAACACCTATTTATATGGGTAAAGGTAAAAAGAGTGATAGGAATTCTTATCGACCTATATCAACTCTTCCAATTGTAGGTAAAATTATTTAAAACATTTTGCACATGAGGTTATTACATGAAGTGGATGCATCTGAAGGTTTAAGTGCAAACCAACATGGTTGCCGTCTTTAACAATTACCTCATCACTCAGGTGAACTGTTTTGTTCATTGTATTGCATATTATTGTTTATTGACCTTATTAACCACTCATGTTATAACCTTTATGTTAAAACCGGCAAATAAACCTGGTTGATTTTGTTATTAATCATTGTTGGAGTTTAATAGACTTCCCCTACTCCCTCCACTTTAGCATTATACTTGGGAATTTCCTGTTTGCTCCCAGGCATTTACTATAAACAGGTGGCGCCCTTTATATTTTATTATATTTTGTTCTTGGAAGTCAGCCAGTTTTGTGTACACCCTCTTACTCACGACACTCTCACTGATTTTCAAGCTAGCTGTGAGCACTGAGCCCTCCACCATAGTTTCTAGGGTGGACCCCCTCTTACCCTACAGGTACCAAGAAGGGGGTGTAACGTCGCAATCCCCAGCCCTAGAGAATTTTTATTTTTATTCTGAAAATCTTATTAATTTGCATAAATATCTCCTCAAGAACCAACTGTTAATTTTTCGATCTGTGATCAATCAATCTATAAATATTATGTGTGTGGTAATTTGCATAAAGCTATGCAAATTACAGGCAGCTAGCATGCCATATCAACCCAGGGTTGATTCCAATGCTACATTCCGAAGTGGGGCAGAGGCTTGTGTTTTCGGTTTGGTTTGTACAAGTGTGGCCTAAACGTGACGCCACGCCAATGATAAACTGAAGTAGGACTTGTTAGCGATGAAAGGCTTCACTGTTTCACCCTGTGCTGAGGAATTTGGAAGCGGTGAACTCCGAGTGAAACACAGTTCCAGAATGAGATTGAGCTCAAGCCGTAGCAAATGTTCAACCTAAAACAATGAGAAGTAGTGGCGGGAGTATCCCTAAGTTCCGGGGTAACTAGACGCTGCTAGTGTGCTGGATCTAGACGATCGGCACTGCGAGGCAACCAGCAACAGAGCAGTTGACATTTGCACGAGCTCCAGGTTTTGCCGGGACACCGAGGCGTTACAACGAGAGCCATGGTTAACTCAGGGCCCCACACTTAACGGGGAGAGCCGGTTGGCAAGGGAGAGAGGTTCGTTTGTTATAATATTTTATTTAATTCAAAACCATTTAAGGCTATTCACGCGCGTTTTTCTATTTTCCAAAATATGCTACTAAGTCAAAATATAGTGAATAGCTTTGAAACATGGCTATTTTAGAAAATCAAAAATATTTTTTTCAAATTTTTCTGATCCGGTACACTTCCAATATAGCCACCTCAAAATAATTTCCAACTTCAATTTGCCAAGGCACACCATTCAACGTAGCGTGTTGTGTTTTTGAGACATTAATTTTCAACTGTTTTTCTATGGACTGACTGAGAGAAAACAGATTTATTTTAACAATTGTCTTTCATGTGAATTTTTTCGTTTGGCGGTATTTTTCACCGATTTGTACCGCCAAACGAAAAAATTCGCATGAATGACAATTGTTAAAATCAATCTGTTTTCTCTCAGTCAGTCCATAGAAAAACAGTTGAAAATTAATGTCACAGAAACACAACACCCTACGTTGAATGGTGTGCCTTGGCGAATTGAAGTTGGAAATTATTTTGAGGTGGCTATATTGGCCGTGTACCGGATCAGAAAAATTTGAAAAAAATATCTTTGATTTTCTAAAATAGCCAGGTTTGAAAGCCATTAACTATGTTTTGACTTGGTAGCATATTTTGGAAAATAGAAAAACGCGGTCGAATAGCCTTAAAACCCCACGGTCTATACGACTTTTTGGTGATCCATTGTTCTGTGGTGAACCCCTAAAGAGAGCGTCGTCCGTTGACGACCTACGCAATCTCATGGCTAACTCTAATAACTAAAGTTTCGGAGAGCAAGGCTCATATCAAGTATTCTTTATGATCTTCTGATCGCTTTTGTGGTGCCGTGAATAGGGTGCACGTGTTTGTGCCGATAATATGGAACCACGTGGTCGTACCAATACCACTGTGTAGGCGTGTAGCCACACATCTCTCTCTCCTGCGAGAAATCGAGATTCAGCTGTAACTGGCATCTGCCTTCGTGTGCCGTAGCGCCCGAAGAGAGAAAGCCGTCGGGACACCAGGTCGCCGTCCTCCCGGGACGCCCAAGCGACGCGTCCCCTCTTCACTTGAATCATTGTCGTCGTCACCATCATCAATCCCCATGCGTCAAGCAAGAAGACTACGGAATAGGATGGACAATGACGCAGCAAAGTGATGAGTAATCAGCTATGCTGAATGGTTTATTTATGTTCATATTATCCTGTAACACTGTTCACTACCACTTAAGTACATATCTGATTTCATTTGATTGGGTCCAACTTAAATTCATTTGTTCTTATTTCACGTCAATTTATGTAATTTTCAATTATACATCCACTCAACTCAACCCTCGAGTCAGTGCATGAGTCACCTTGCTTCCTTATGTCATTTAAATATTAATTAGTAGACACTCAGTCTACCAAGCGGCGCTAGACCGCCTAGGCTAAGTACAAGCAGAGCAGCAGACCGAGGACCTGTCGCAGCGATCTCCGTCGGCGCGGCTCATCGCCAGAACGCGCGGTAAAGGTACGATTCCTATGCGACGACTGAAACTACTATAGCCGCGCGGCTAAAGCCGCGCGATCCGAGTCGCGCGATCAGAGCCGCTTGTTCAAATTCCTATGCCGCGACTCTTGTGTCAGTCGCCATGTGAACATCATGGAGGAAAGACTGTTGGTTGCATGTCTTCTTCTTGAAGAAGAGGATGAGGAAGAATTATTACTAAATGTGCTGCAACAATTAAGAAGTGAACCTATTAAACCAATTTACTTGGCGAGGGACGAGGAGGGATTCCAAAATATTCTGATAAAGAGACATCTTTTGGACGATGATTCAGAGTTTAGGAAGTTTTTCCGATTGAATATAGACCAGTTTAATTACGTTTTGTCACTCATTGAAGGTGACCTAATAAAACAGTCTTGTAATAAAGTGAAAAAGCCTATAAGCCCGGCTGACAAACTACAATAGTTATATTATTTAATAGAAAAGAATACACTTCCGAGTTCCGATCGCTTCGGCGGCTGCGGCTAGACTGCTCTGGGAGCAGTCGAGTCGTCCGGCTCAAGCCGTCCCATAAGAGCCGCGTCAGTCGCGCGGTTACAGACGTGTCATAGGAACGGGTTCCATTCATTTACCTATAAAGCAGTGTGACTCACAGCCGCGCGTCTACAGCCGCGCGGCTACAGTCGTATCAGCCGTCGCATAGGAATCGTACCTTAAGGCTGCTAGCCCCCATTGGGTCGGCTACCAGGCGGTGCTGAGCCTGTGTTGCCATTGCTGTCATATGTACCACTGTTTTGCTAGGGCTGTTTCACCTAAGAAGGGTCTCGTAACTGAGCTAGTTGGAGGGCAACACTTTATTTTCGCTACTCGCCGGCCTGAAGTAATAAGATTATTCTATAGCCCGCGCTGCCACTTGATTTAGCTCGCGAACTGCTCCGTTACCGGCGAATGGCCTCTAAAAGTTCAGCGTTTTCCCGATAGACTGCGAAACCGAAAACATCGCTTGGCTAGCTACATCCGGCCGCGTTATATTTGAAGTTGAATCTCGCGATAAATCCGATCGCGCGGAGAAGACCTTGGATGAAGAGTATGAGTCATGGTGTGATTACAGCGGTATGCAGTTGCACTGTGCAGGCCGCTAGACTAGCTAGCTAAGCTAGACCCAAACAACACACACACAGTTTGTTGATACAACCAACCACTTCTCAGTTATTTAGATAGATGTTATTTTGTAAGTGTGACATAGGCCCTACGAATATAACGACAGTTCACTGATTGCATTTTGATTCAATTTCCAATCAATCCGCAGTCCGTTGCATCTGAAATCATCTGCTAAAGGCTAAAAAGTTATGTCGGTAATAGCGACAACATC
>JAMZAV010015710.1:0-31934 GCA_024449915.1 Sweltsa coloradensis | reverse complement strand
GAGGGTTAGACCTTTAAATCGGACGTAGCTGTACTACAGAATTGTGGAGCGATATAAAGGCAGACAGCAGAGTCTTTGCCCAGACATCATTTTTAAAAGCTGGGCAAAGAGTTTTAATGGAGCTTTAAAATTTTTTATTGTGAAAAGTTTTTTTAAATTTCTTTCTTTTGACGCCTACAAAAAAATTTAAAAATCATCGCCCTCGGGTTTGTGTAATATTTTTGTATCTTCACTTATTTTAAGGGAAACCTGAGTCCCGGGAAAGGACGTTAATTATTTAAAAATCTACATCTACTTAAATAATAAATATTTTAAAATATATCTTTATGACTTTGGAGGTCCCGGGTTTTGGGTTTTTCGACACGGGGGATTGCCCCACACAATATCCTCAAGCTGGAGTGGGTAGGGTTGACGCGCCCTTTTTCTCACGTCGACGCATTCGGATGCATCGCTCGCAGTCTAGGTGTACTATAAATTCCCAAAACTAGGGGCGTGCCTTGGCAATCACGCCCCAGTTATCCCTTCCCTTTCCCTTGACGCCCTCCCACGCGATGACAATGACACAACAAAGAGACAAAGAAATGCACCTCGACGTGAGAATCCCCCCTTTCCTCCCCTCCCCCGTGGTTGGTTCTGACCCAAGGCCCCCCCTTCCCCATAGCTCCAGGCTAGAGTGGTGCATTTTTAAACCCAAATTGTGGTCGCGTCCTAAGAGGCTTGGGGTGCGATTTAAAAACCACCCCCATCGGCCATGTCAGTACTTTCGTATTTTAAAACTACGGACAGGGAAATCTTTAAATTTTTCATTCTGTTTTTTTCCCCTCCGAAGATAACTAAATTTTATTTCTCGTAATAGCCCTTTGTTCATTTAAGTAAAAAAATTTCTCCCTGATCCTAAAAAACCATAAAAAATGTTCATTTCGGTCAAATTTTACTGCCCTGTTTGCCCAAAAAGGGGGAGGGAACTTGCAAAATCAGGCTATGTACGAAAAAAAAGTTCATTTCTGAGAAAAATAAAAAAATTTTTATTGAAATCGGACGAAAATGTGACGTATTTTTTGAAAAGTACGAACGCCTGCAAACACATTTTTGGGCCCCTCCTTTGGTGGCGCCCCTCTTGTGAAATTCGATCGTTTTTTCTTCGAACAAGTAGGGGAGGTAATGTAGGCGGGATTGGGACACCGGAGTTTTGTCATCAGATTACAAAAACACAATCGCTATTTTGGGTTTGCCTTGCAGCTTTTTACATCGTTGTAAGTTTTCAATATTGGGGGGGGGCCCCAAAAATTTATATGATGTTTATTGTTGTTCCGCCTTTTATTGCATCATGTATTGGGACTATGATGGGATAGACAGATGAAGAAAAAATTACAGATAACCTATGCCTTTTGTGGGTTTCGAATCCGCGTCCTGCAGTGTAATTGCCAGCGTCCCATGTGCGAGACTGCGCCGCGGACTACACCCGTTTGGAGGGGCCCTAAATAATTGTTCGCAATGAAAGGGGTTTGTGTGCCCCCTTCAACCAATCTACATAATTTCCCGCTTGGTAAAACAAAGAAATATTGTTTACGATTAGTCTATATGTAAAATAGACCAAACAAAACCCTTTTTATTCTATTTTTTTAGATATTATCGTGTAGGTTTTTTTCGCACGATAAAAAAAATAACATCGTTTTGCAAACGCACGGTAGTCGGGCCCTTTCGACCGGCTACACAAAATAAATATTTTTGTAGGATCCCCGCTGTAGGAATACCATGAGTTTTAAACCGGTGTGACGGTGACTAATAGATATTTTGCGGAAAGGATATTAAAATAAGAGGGCTTTTAATCCCTTGCATTCGCATTGCGATGAGGAAAAGCCGAAAAAACCTTCTTCAGGACCCCGGTTCAAAGGGTTTCCCAACCCGGGGGTTTTCCATAGGACAGCCATCCCCCATGCACTACGTAATGATTGAATTTTATTCAGAATTTTTATTTTATTCTCTGGGGGCAAGCAATCTCCCAAATAATGCTTGTGGCTTTTTGGTCCAAAGGATAGCGTCCGTTTCCCATAGCAAAGGTCGCTGGTTCGATTCCCACTTGAATCAACCCATAACTATGGAAGGGTTCGCATTACATCCACTGAGAGTGTGGCTTAAAAACTGTCTTACAACGAAGCACACAACAACAATTGTAAAGGGTTTGTTCCGAAGTATTTGGGTCTATCTGACCACCCGCGGGTGAATCATGGAAATTGGAACTAGGATTTAAAAGCCGTTTATTCGCCAATCGATGGCGTGTGGGTTTCGGATCGCTTTAATTGAAGCCCCGTCACTGAAATTACATCTTTTCAGCAACATGCATTTTTGAAATTAGTTTTTGTTTTTTTTTAAACCCATTGCATAAATTGTTTTAAATTTCCCAGAACGAAAATAATATAAACATAGGGTTGGGCGAATTAAACACCATTTGAGTGTCTCAATTGCGTTTCCCGTCTTTAGGGGAACTGGGGAAAAGAAAATCCACATTTAATTTCTTTTTGTTTTTTTATTGATGAATTATTTCTTATTCGGGGACTAGGTCATTTTTTCCCTGTGGTGGGGCGGGGAGGTATATTAAAAAAATTACATGATCGTTTATGCACCTTTGATTTTTCCAAAAATTGTTCAGATCTTTAAAAATTTTTTTTAAAAAATTTAAAAATATTTTTTTCGTGTATAGAACCCAAATCATTGCATTTGTTGGATAAGTTAATTATAGAGATATTATGATTACAAAATATAAATTTTAAAATGAATAAAATTTTATTCCTGCCCCGTGGGGGTTTTTTCTCCCAAAGGTCAAACCGTCCGTTTAACCCTTGAAACCTTATACTTCAAAGTGTTTTCCATTTACTTTAATTTGAAAAAAAATGCTTGTCCAAGCAATTAAAAATCAAAGAAAAAAAACATCAAGTAAAAAACCTACAACTTATTTTTGCAATGATTTTATCTCTCATTGCGTGTGAATCCCATTGCGGGTGGGGGGGGGCCCAAGAATTCAAGAAAAAAAACAAATGAAACTGAAAAATGAACTTTACATATCTTTAGTTTTCTCCCTTTTTTTTTTTTAATTATTTCCCCGTTTATATGTTATAGTAGACACAGAGGCGACGTGTAAAGTATGTCAAAAACACATTTCTAACGTATTTGTCGCGAGTGTACGACGGGGACGTGAATGTAATATTAAAAATTAATGATCTCATTCTATGGTGCACATGTAAATAAAAATTCTCGAAGTTATGTAAATAATTTTAAAATCCTAATCACCCGTGTAACACATGCCTATGTGTGACGCATTAAATATAAATACAGATTTTGAATTTTTTCGTGTATTTGTTTTCCTATTTGCAATGTATTTTTTGTGTATCCGGAGTTTAAAGACCATACTTTTTTTATTTGGTTGTTATCTTGTGTAACCGTATAATTTATTTCAATTAATATTTCTGTCGAAAGTGTCAATCCAATGTAAAATACGTTCTATTTTTTTGTTTGGGAAAAAAAAATTGACAAGGAAAAAGTTTTTGGGGTTTTTATTTTGATAAAGTGAGCGTATAGGTAGCATATAAAAAATAAAAAATTCATATTTAGTTACCCACTCAGTCCCAAACTGATTTCAGTTTGGGGGGGGGGGCCCTAAAATTAAAACGTCAATCCCAAACCCCGCGGCCCCCATAACGACGAGTGAGCGATAACCAACCAAAGATAATATTTTTTAATATAGGAAACCAGTTACAGTAGTTTTGGACATGCGCCGCGGGTCAAAGCCAGAATCAACAAGGCTGATTCCCAAAAAAAAACAACCTTTAAATTTTTTTATTGGGCCCCGTTGCTAGGACGGCGAAACGGCACCCTTGCTAAATCAGCGTTAAACCTTTTGACTTCAAACGAACCCTGGCCTTCTGATTGGAAGCAGAGATCTTCAACAAACCAACGAGCCACAAAATACACATTTGAGTTTCAGTGCTTTGCTTTAAAGAAATTAAAATTCCCATATCGAAACGAAAACATAAATTTTTTATTTTTTAAAAAAATTTTTTTAATAATCTTTATTTCTTAAAATTTCAACCCCAACGTCTGGCCCGCCTTTTTCCTAGTCCAATTAAGGTGGATGGGGTTATAAATTAAAAAAATTATAAACCTAATTTTTAATTTGACACCTAGCTTTACCCCCATTCCCAATGTGGTGGTAAATATATTGGCCTGTCGGGAAGCTTTGTAACGCCAATGTGTTTTCGGGAATTTTTTGCGGGCGACTTGAGACAAATATAAATTTTGTACAAAACTGTCCTGCATAAAATTTTAGCAAAAATACTCGATTCATAATTTTTTCTTGAGAGCGCCCCGTGAGAAAGGGATTCGGTACAAAACGTGGTTTATTTATTAAAACTTCTACATTTCCTACTACCTTGCTAGGAACTAGTTTAGTGTGTGTATCGAACTCTTGTTTCCGTTTTGGGACCAATTTGTAAGACCTGCCCTGGGTAATTCGCAGAAAAATTATAATTTTTTTTATGCTGAGCAGCCTACTTATTTCACAATACCAATAATGCGATTTTTTTTTTATAAATAACAATTGCATTTGTTTTATTTTTTTATCTAACCGGAAATTTACTATCAAATTCCTACTCATTCATGTGGGGCTTTTTTATCCCACGAGCCCCAAGATAGCCCAAAAAAATTTGCATTCTTCATCTGGATTGACACCAATTTGGATAAAATTTCCAATTTCCGTGTTTAATACAAAAATTAAAAATGGTATCAATTAGTATATTATTCATTTCAATTTACAAAAATAAAAATAAAAAACAAAATAAGGATGAGGATGAACATTGCTAGAATTCCTCTTTGCATCTATGCAGGTTTGTGGCAATGAGGTTGACCTTGGCTGATATTTGTCGTTGTAGCGAGCGGAATTAATTAATACGCGGCTGTCTATCTGTGCATTACCCTCTCGCGGGGCGGCTAGTGCCCAAAATTTGTATCGAAAATCGAAGTGGGGATAAAATGTTACGTTTTCCCCCCCCGTCCTTCACCCCCCAAGATTGTAAAATTTCCAAAATTAGTTCCTACGGGGGGTTATAATCCTGTTAACCAAAAAAATGCTTCAAAAAATTTTTCCCATGGATTAAAAAAATAAACAAATGACGATTTGGGACCCCGTCTTTTATAAAAGGCCTACATTTTAATGTTGGAACATCGTTTAAGTTTTATCCTATAGCCCTGGGCTTGTAAATCAAATTGGAAAAACAAAAAAAAAAAAACAATGATAATCATAAAATTTATATCAGCTGGTAATGATTTTGATTTAAGATTTAATTTAAATTTTTCCTGCCCTATGGTGGAATGCTAATGTAGGGCAAGTGTGATTTAATATACATTTTAAATCAATAACAAAAAAAACACTGCCCCGTAGAAAAACACGGCCTCTTTTTTGTAATAATGTTAACAAACCGCGTAAGAATCTTTAAGCTTCCCCTACAGGCTTGGGACGCTTGTTAAAAAATTTGCACTTTCTAATGTTTTATTTCTTTTGAGTAAAGGTTTTGGGGTCGTCGGTTTAAATGTAGTTTTTCAACAAAAAATGGATAAAAATGACAATCTATCGGTATTATTACAAATACTGATGTTATTGATCAATCACACGGAAAATACTGAACCAACAGATGTCGGGTTGCTCTGGGGTTCAGTTTAGATCGGAGGAAGTATTTTCTTTTAGCTTGGCATTTTTTTGTGTACCATCAGAGAACATTTATAGTGGGGGGCTGAGGGATAAGTGCTCTGCATTTTGCTGGAGGAAAAAGGCTGTGGGATTCAAAAGGGAAGGCCCCGTAGGCTGTCCCTGTGGTGGGTTTTGACCAGATAGGGGCTTGGCCTACAAAACGCCGTCTGGGCCCCCTGGGGGACAAATTAAAAACGGACAGGGGTCAGTAATCGTTAAAATTTCAAGAAGGCTAAGACCATCTCGCAAACATCACTATGAAAGAGGAGAATGACCCCCGAAATAAAGGGGGAGCTCTGGCCGGCACCCTTGAGAAACTGAAAACCCCTTTCCCCACCCCACCCTGGTTTGGTTCGACCAGCAGAGATATCCTTCCCCTCTCCCCCGGCCCTTTCTGACTGTGGCGGTCTCGTCGTGGAACTAACCATCTCCCTTTACTTCCTCCCATACGACGATGGGGCAAGACACCGAACGATGATATGTCAAAAACGAAGACGCCGCGACGTGAGAAACCCGCCTTTCATCCCCCTTCCCTGGCTGGTTTGACCCGCTCGGGCCCCCTTTCCCCTCCATACCACTAGGCTAGAGTGGGGCTTTTTTACTAACGGTTTAGGGGCCCCTTGAACCAAAGAAACTCTTTTTTTTAACTTCCCTTAAACTACTTCCCCATTGACGACGACAATGGCAACATGGACGATCCCAAAAGACGAAGACGACCACGTCTAGGGGGAAAACCACCAACCCCTGACTTCACCATAACCTTCATTGCTCTCTGTCCTTTGCCCGACCCCCCCAAAGCTCCCGCCCCGCTCCCTTGCCCCCGGCCACCTAACACCATGCCCCATCCTGCTTGATTCTGGTTCTGATCAGCTCAGGCCTGCCCAACCCGCGTTCCACCGCGTCACCCCTTACGTTCCACCCCTTTGGGAGATTTGGCCCCAGAGCATGGCTCTGCAAAGGGCGTAAAAAGCGATTCAAGAGCAAACGTCCACCTCGCAAACATCAGCTAGTAAGATGGAAGTCTTCGACTCCCCAAAACTTAAGGCAAGCTCTGGCAGTTCTTCAAAGGGAAAAACTTCCCTTTACTTGACGACATCCCCGACGACGATGACATGACACAACGAACCATGACAAAGCGATGACATCGCGCCTTACCTGTGGGGTGGTCCTGACCAGCATTGGCTAAAAAAAAAACTAAACTAAAAAACTAAACTAAACTAAACCCCATATCCATTTGGCTAGGGGTGCATTATGACCTAACGATTGACGCGTCCTTAATCCAAATAAACCAAAATCCCCCCGTCTGGGCCAGGGGTAGAATTGGCCCCGAACTGGCTCTACTAATCGTAAAAAAGGGGATTCAAGAGAAAAAGACCACCTCGCAAAAATCACCAGTCAGATGGATGTCATATACTTCCCGAAACTATGGCGAGCTCTAGCAGTCGTTATCCGGGCACCTCTCCCTAACATTAACGACCTCCTCGACAAAGATGACAATGACCCCAACGAACGATAACAAAGACGATGGGCGACCGCGACGTGAGAAACCCACCCCATTACCCGTGGCTGGTTCTGACCAGCGTGGGCCCCTCCTCCCAATCCCCCTTATAGCCCAGGAATTATAGATTTGACATCAACATCCTTAACCTAAAACTAATTTTTTGGCACACATGTACATTTGTCATTCTTCAAACGTACAGAGAGTTCCCAAGAGCACAGACGCTTGCTTGCTCCGCTATCGCGCCAAAGGGCTTAAGTCGCACTGTCACATAAAAATGCTTGTAAAACCTGAACCAACAGAGATATCTCTGTGATTTTTGTTTCAAAAAAATGGGGACTATGTATGCTTTGTGCTTAATATCCAAAACATATATTATTACCATTAATATTAGTCACAAACACGAATAGTGCTGGGCCTAACTTAGTACTTCCAAGAAAATCCCGTAAATCTTGAATTAGGTTGAGTTCACGAAAAATTATCAAGACATAATAAATATGCGGGTGGCTGTCTTGTAGAAGCCACTTTTTCATTTTTTACCGTGCGATGAAAATTGACTGAGATATGACCAAAATGACAAACGGTTTGCGCATCGGCACTAGTACCCAAAATAGTCCGGAACAAGCTGCATCAACTATAAAAACATTTCAAAGCCGGGAACCTACACCAAATTTAGGATCTGGTAAAAACATATTTAAGAATGTTATTTCCACTTGGGACATGCTTGGTAGCAAATAAGTCACCTGTCATAGCGTCTTTAAGATGGCCGCCAAAATACATTATTAAAATTGCTTGTTACTCAAGAAGTAATCATCAGATTTGAACAAATGGGTATTGTTGTAATGAGTTTTTAATGCTCTACAAAAAATGTCAGCAGTTTTACCGCAAATGCAATAGTTTTAATTATATTTATAAATTATTACAATGTATTGCAATTATAGCACTTTTCAATAAAATATATTATATATATATAATGTAAACTCGCTAAAATTGCCAAGAAATTTTCACACTATACTAAAATAACGTCAATAAATCCAAAATTGTTAGTCCCGAAACGAAATTCCCGGTAACTTTTTTATTAATTAATTAATTAAATTAATCATTAATTAAATCCCAATTAAAAGTTTATTATTCACGTACCACAATCACATAGTGTATCACACAAGAACAATATGACCACAATGAACCCAAAAAAAATTAGTTCCAACAATTTATTCCAATCACTTTACTATGAATTCAATTAATTCAATTAATTAAAAATAATGACAGTTATCTCGATTAATTTTGTAAAATTAACACAATGTGGTCGACCTTGGTATCATTTTAAAGCTATTTTTAAAAGACAAATAAATATAATGAAAAAATTAATTAATTAAATTAATTAATCACCGAATTAATTACATTTGAGTTAAATTATCCCACTTTTGACATATGTATTGTAATGTTTACCTAAAACTCGATCGATCGTCATAAAAATATACTACTCTACTGACATAGTGTCAATGAATCCAAAATGTCATGTCCCGAAACAAAATTCCTATAACTTACCGATTAGTTAACTAATTAATTGTAGAATTACTTATATCTCAATAATTGTTGTTATTGACAATCGTAAAAGTACGATATTCATGAGAAATATTTCTTCGATTAAACCCAAAAACGTGGAAAGTCTAAGTTCAGAGATTTCGAAGGTCGCCTCAAAATTTCATCAAGATCGCATATGACGTTTGCCCGGTAGAGCGCAAACAACAGACAGAAAAACAAACAAATAAAAAAAACGAACTAATTTTTTTTTTTTTTTTGGGGGGGGGGCGGTGAAGTTGAAGTCAATATCTCAATAATTGTTGTTGGCAATCACGTAGCACCTACACAATGCCAACGGAAGAATCAAATATAAACAATGCGAGTATAATTAAAAAAATAAATAGGGCCAAAATTAAGTTCATGCTACTTTCCCGTTAAATGAATTATGAATTAATTATATATATACATATAACTGAGTGGGTAGACTCAAAAATTTTTTTTTCTTTAAATCAATTGATTTAAACACATGTTGTTGTAGAATGAGCGAAGCAAAGACTTCAATTTCACCGTCCCCTCTCCCCCCCCCCCAAAAAAAATTAGTTCGTTTTTTTTTGGTTTTGTTTGTTTTTTCTGTCTGTTTGTTTGCGCTCTACCGGGCAAACTTCATATGCGATCTTGATGAAATTTTGAGGCGACCTTTGAAATCTCTGAACTTAGACTTTCCACGTTTTTGGGTATAATCGAAGAAATATTTCTCATGAATATCGTACTTTTACGATTGTCAATAACAACAATTATTGAGATATAAGTAATTCTACAATTAATTAGTTAATTAATCGGTAAGTTATAGGAATTTTGTTTCGGGACATGACATTTTGGATTCATTGACACTATGTCAGTAGAGTAGTATATTTTTATGACGATCGATCGAGTTTTTAGGTATACATAACAATACATATGTCAAAAGTGGGATAATTTAACTCAAATGTTATAATTCGGTGATTAATTAATTTTAATTAATTAATTTTTTCATTACATTTATTCGTCTTAAAACTAGCTTTAAATGATACCAAGGTCGACCACATTGTGTTAATTTTACAAAATTAATCGAGATTACTGTCATTATTTTTATTAATTGAATTAATTGAATTTATAGTAAAGTGATTTTGGGAATTAATTGTTGGAACTATTTTTTTTTTGGTTCATTGTGGTCATATTGTTCTTGTGTGATATACTATGTGATTGTGGTAGTGAATAATAAACTTTTAAATTGGGATTTAATTAATGATTAATTTAATTAATTAATTAATAAAAAAGTTACCGGAATTTCGTTTCGGGACTAACAATTTTGGATTTATTGACGTTATTTTAGTATAGTGTGAAAATTTCTTGGCAATCTAGCGAGTTTTACATTATATATATATATATATATATATATATATATATTGAAAAGTGCTATAATTGCAATACATTGTAATAATTTATAAATATAATTAAAACTATTGCATTTGCGGTAAACTGCTGACATTTTTTGTAGAGCATTAAAAACTCATTAAAACAATACCCATTTTGTTCAAATCTGATGATTACTTCTTGAGTTACAGCAATTTTAATAATTATTTTGGCGGCCATCTTCAGGACGCCATGACAGGTGACTTATTTGCTACCAGCATGTCCCAAGTGGAAATAACATTCTAAAATATGTCTTGTACCGGATCTTAAATTTTGGTGTAGGTTTCCGGCTTGAAATGTTTTTATAGTTGATGCAGCTTGTTCCACGGACTATTTGGCTACAGTGCCGATGCGCAACCGTTTGTCATTTTGGTCATATCTCAGTCAATTTTCATCGCACGGTAAAAAATGAAAAAGTGGCTTCTACAAGACAGCCACCCGCATATTTATTATGTCTTGATAATTTTTCGTGAACTCGACCTAATTCAAGATTTACGGGATTTTCTTGGAAGTACTAAGTTAGGCACCAGCACTATTTGTGTTTGTGACTAATATTAATGGTAATAATATATGTTTTGGATATTAAGCACAAAGCATACATAGTCCCGATTATTTTTAAACAAAAATCACAGAGATATCTCTGTTGGTTCAGGTTTTACAAGCATTTTTATGTGACAGTGTGACTTAAGCCCTTTGGCGCGATAGCGGAGGAAGCAAGCGTCTGTGCTTTTGGGAACTCTCTGTGCGTTTTAAGAATGATTAATACTAACGATGTTCCAAAATTCAGCTTAGGTTAGGGAATGTTGATCTTTAGGCCTAAAATCTCTTATAATGCCTGGGCTATTAGGCTAGAGTGGTGCATTATGACCTAACGGTTGACGCGTCCTTAATCCAAATAAACCCAAAAAATTAATCCGGAACTTCCGAAACAGAGTCACAGGTTAACACTTGAACCAAAACTGTCGGTGATGTTAGCAAAACGTCTACTAATGTTCAATGTTTAGATTTAAATTAACCTCTGACACACTGTTGGTATTTATAAAAAAAAAAATTGTGGGATGCCTGCCCTTGGTGCAATTCATGCTCCTCTTCAGGTGTCTAGCTAGGTATGTTGCGGAGAGGATATTGTGAAGGGATGTCCGAGGGCTTTTAAGAGGACTCAATCCCTTTGCATTCGCATTAACGACTGTGATTGGACACCTCGAAAAAACCTACAGTCGGATTGGGCCGGTCCTCAGACGGTTTGAACCCTGGATCTTCCGAATCAGAGTCCGCGCACGCTTTACGCTTCGAGCCAACACTGTCCCGTCTGTGTTGGTATATAACTATATTGTTTGTAAATTAACTAGGTATATTGTTTAAACTTTCAGAATAACCTCGCATCTGGTTGGTTCTGACCAGCCCGTGCATAACTCCGGTGCTAATGTCTCTTACTAACCCGTAATTTAATTATTAATTAATAAATAACTGTTCAGCATAGCTCGACACAAGTTTTCTTCCATGGTCCAATGGTATAATGGTATATGTCATGTTTGGGTAGGTGTATCCGTTGAAATGCCGTTGGTAAAGCAAACTTCCCTGCCTCACAAACTATTTCAAAAGTCACGTTTTCCCCGGCACAATATTGTATTTCGGAGGTGAATTATTATTTATATTATTATTTATCATATCTCCGTCCTACACCTTCATTAGTTGAATAAGCTAAAAGGATGGCAGAAGTAGAACACTAGACTACATGCTCACTTTGTGACTGCAACGTGAAAGCAATAAATATATAAAGCCTTCCCCTATATCTTGCCCTGTGTCGAACATTTAATCGTTTTAGTGGTTCACTCAACTCCATTTTTTTTGTAATGTGCTTACATCTAAGTTGGTGTACAATCATATCATGGACAACAATAGTGATAACGGCGACTGATTTTCTATTTGTCATACAAAGTAATTTTATTTTCACAGGGGGGGGGGGGAAAATTTAAGTCACACTTTACACATTTCAAATAAATAATTTTTTATTTAGCTATTCTATCTCACCGTCATTTTCTGTGTCCTGTTATAATACATTTAGAAAAAATTAAATCGTTAACTGTCAATTTTAAGGGAGTCGGCGGCGCAATACAACCTACCGGTTGAAGCGCCCTATTTTTCTCACGTCGTCGATAAACCAGCGGTGATCACTTTCCTTTCCCCCCACGACTTTCAGCTTCCGGGCGTTGTGGGTTGGTTTCCATGGGGGATGTGTTCAACATGGCGTCGTATTTATGACATTTCTGCTAACGTACATCTTGTGTTGGCTTTAACGGTAACGAAACACAATGACGGCGCAGAAAACACAATTCTCTCTCCCAGGGACGGGGGGGTGCGGGGCGGGGGTATATGAAGAACGTCCTATCATTTTGATACTGTGACAATTTTGCTAACTTTCTCGATTCACAGTAATTAATTTAACAAAATTTTATTTACATCCAACATTATAATTTATAATTATACATTTCCATTTCAATAAATAATGCTTCTTTTGCTATTACTCATTACCATAATATTCTTTATTTTCGGTTGTCTGTGTGATTAGCGGTCTTTGGCTGGGGGTCCAAAGCATGAAGTTCCAGGGTTCGATTCCGCTATAGGCAGACACTTTATTACCTTTGATGCTAAATTTAAATCTAACAGTTCTTGGCTTAGGAATTTGTGAACGGTGCTTGGAAGCCGTCCTTGCACGAGGTACATCTAATTCAAAATTGAACTGAATACAGCATTGTTGATTCAGGCGTTGATCCGCGGGTGTTTGCACTGTACTAACACAACCGCTGGGCCCGGGGTAGAATTGGCCCAGAGCATTGGCTCTGCTCATCGTTAAAAGGCGATTCAAGAGAAAAAGTTCACCGGCTCCGCAAGCGATAGCGTTGTTAAGAACGGTGTATCTTACTCCTCGACACTAGAGGCGAGCTCTGGCAAATCGTCGTCAGTGGCCTTGTCCCCTTCCCTTGACAAGACCCCCCGGCGACGATGACGATGACACAACGAACGATGACAAAGAGAATTGACGACCGCGCACGTGAGAAAAACCCCACTTCCTCCCCTTAAGCCCCTGGCTGGTTTCTTGACCCACATGGGCCCCTCCTCCCAAAAAGAAAAAAAGAACCCCTCTTAGGCTAGAGTGTGCATTATGGACCCGTAAACGGTTTCCCGCTTAGTTCTGGGCTGCAGTTTGTTGGTTTTGGTTGATTTTTTTGCAGTCTTCAATTGGGCACATTGATCTCCCCACAGTTTTCTGTTATATTGAGTAGAAGTCTCCAAAGCTTTCTGCTTCCCGGTCAGTGAGGTGGGGTTTTTCCAAATTATCATCATTATTAGACAGCAAGTTTGAGTTTACAAAAACTGCCGCCTAGATCTTCGCAGATGGCACCTTGTAGCTTCATTGATCTTATCAATCTTATCTTACTATCTTTTATTTTGCCGTATACTTTACTTTCCCGTCATCTCTCATTTAATTTTGTTATTTATACACTTAGAAACAATCTATCATACATAAACATACCTCATTTCACTCTTCTAATTTACTTTCATTCACGGCGGCGACAATAATGACCTAACCGGTTGAAAGCGCCCTAGTTTCTCGACGTCATCGTCGTATTCTGGGTGTCCTCGCCGATAAATGATGGCTGACACTATAAACCCTAGCATTATTCATATCTCATTTCGCAGGGAACGAATATAAATGGTTACATGCCTTCCACATATCCTTGTGATGAGTTATTGTTAATGAATCTTTTGTACCTACGTGGAAATGCGTAAAAATTTCTATGTGGGCATCGTCTTTTGCTCTTCCCATTCTCGATTACGATCGGAGTTGGGAAGTCTTTATCCCCGGGTACGAGCAGAGATGCGAATGCTTTGTTCTTTCTATATAAAGTTCAGGCGGCAGTAAAATGATTTTGCTGCTTGCTCTAACAACGTACGTTGGCTAAGTAAGGGTAACGTATAAACAGAGATTCTGGCGACTCAAAAAGAAATTTCGACCCATTTTTTCGTCGGGTTTGCCAATGAATTTTATGCATTTTTTTTCGAAACAATTTCAGAAATGCTTAGCGTTGGCTTTTAAACGACATTTTTGGGCTCACCTGATCACTCCCAACACAATGTTCAAGGTGGAAACAAGTGTAATAGGTACCTGATTCGATGTTTAAATCGTTCAAAGCGCAAATTAAACCATCTTTAAAAATGGATCTCACAGGTGAACTTCTTCATTTTCACCAACGTTGTCCGAACGTACAAACTGTGACTGCGAGTCAGAGGCAAAAGAATGTATCTGAATTCTGTGAATTTATTGGAAACTAAAAAAGTGAATTTGAAACAGATTTTCGCGATTTTGATTTAATTGAGCAAGTCGTGGCTCACATCTTGAAACATCCCTTTTCCTCCTTGACCTCACTAGAACAAGGAGTGGAGCAAGGTAGCTGAAGTGTTTATTTCTTGTATACAAGCGAAACTTTAAACTAGAAATTATTGGACTCTTCCAAGTGGACACGTCACCTGAAATCTTTACCTCCGCCCGGACGGCGCCCCGTTTACCAGTAAGTATTAGGTCAAAATATGTTTTTCGAACGACAATCCCAAGACTGCAAAGATTGCGATACACATGTGCGTAAATGTTCGGATTCACATATCTGCGAAGCATCGTTTAAAAGAATGAACAGTGTACAAAACATAACTGACAAGCCCCTGGTAAGATGGTATTAACGGATTTCCTGTACCAATCGCGAGCCGAATTTTAAGAAATTAGCTCCACAGAGAAGGAGGTAATTTTCTCGCAACTTAACAAATCCTGGACCCAGAGGACCTATGGCCCCTGCACATGGTCAAGCAGTGACTGGTAATGTGGCCCCATACACGAATCTAGTTGCCTGACCCCTGGTGTAGTATGATCAGTTTTAGTTGAGACAAATGCAACGAGTATGGCAATCCTAACTAATTAATAGACATATAAATACTTAAAACTGCAACATTAGTTCAGATCAATTATTATCTTGAAATACAATAAACTGAATCGTGATGTAAACAAATTTATTTAAATCAGTCGCCGGGTATTCTGAAAAACAACAATCACGACTCTTAGAATGCCCAAAGGCCTCATGGTTCATAACAAGAACTAATTTCTCACAACCTCAAGTCAAAAATCGGTCAACTTGCGTAGAATCTTGTCACATCACGGAGAAAAGGTTGTTCCCAGATGTGACACGTGTGATGAGCCTTCAAGGCTCTACAGGGTCCTGTATTATATCGATGCGTTGCGTGTTTTTCGTATTTCCATTGTATCATACGATACAATTGAGATCTTCCCGATAATTATGTTTTATATAATCCTCAGTAAAGACGCCTAACATACACCGTGAGTACGTGTTGTAAAACACATACAGTCAGCGGCAACACATCGCTCAGCCTTAACGTTCAGTTAAGTGGGAGCATAAAAGGGCTCGGCGAAACCATTGTTGTCAACTGTGGCAGCCATCTGTGAATCAGTAAATAATATTTCTTCTTCTTTGCTATTAACCGTTCATCTCATATAATTTTATTTTATTTTAATTAAACTTAGAAAACATATAATCATCAAACAAACAATATCACAGCACCGTAATATGATCTAACGGTTGAAGGCGGCCCTAGTTTCTCAACGTCGTGTGTTTAATGGGGTGCCTGTGTGTTAGTACCCCCCCGCGCCCCAGCCAATCGGGGACGAGCCTCGCAACAGTCCCGGAAGAAGTTTATAAGGTTCGTTTTTTATAACTTGTTTAAGGCTATTCGACTTGCGTTTTTTCTATTTTCCCAAAAATATGATACCCAGTCAAAAGTACAGTAATGGTTTTGAAACCTGCTATTTTAGAAAATCAGGACAATATTTGTTTCCCAAAGTTTTTCTGATCCGGATACACGGCCAATATAGCCCTACCTCAACAATAATTTACAACTTCAATTCTGCCAAGCACACCATTCAACGTAGGGTGTTGTGTTTTTGTGACATTCATTTCAACTGTTTTTTCTATGAAAGACGGAGAGAAAAAAACGTTTTATTTATAAGCAACTGTCTTTGTTCCCTGCGATTTTTTTTTCGTTTGGCGGTATTTTTTTTTATTACCGATTTGGTACCGCCAAACCAAAAAATTCGCAAGGAAAAACAGTTGTTAAAATAATATTCCTTTTCTCTATGTCTTTCCATAGAAAAACAGTTAAAATGATGTCCCAAAATCACAACACCCTACGTTGAATGTGTGCCTTAGAAAATTGAAGTTGTGAAATTATTTTGAGGTGGCTGATATTGCCGTGTACCGATCAGAAATAAAAAAAAAAAAATTGATTATTCTAAAATAGCCAGGTTTTCAAAGCCTTCACGATTTTTTGACTTGGTAGCCATATTTTTGGAAAATAGAAAAACGCGGAACGAATCGCCTTAATGGTGACTGTTGATGATTGTTTTGAATGCAAAAATTATATTAATGGATGTTTTGTGTTGTTTGACTGTTGTCATTGAACCTTTTCATAAATTTTCTTTTAAATTAAAGAAAAAAAAAAAGTTTGGCCACCCCCCCAAAAAATGGCCCCCCGAAACCACGGTGTTTTGTTAAAAAAATGGCCTAAGTGTTGTCTTGTTGTTCTGGTTAGGAGCTTTTCACTTCAAGGCTTGGGTGTCAAGGAACCCGTGCCCCTTTGTCCCGCTTGACGACACAACATACGGACGAACAATAACGCCATTGACAATACGAACGAATGACAAAGACAATTTACGACTTGGGGGGGGGGCGACGTGGATTTGAGAACCCCCTTTCCTACCTTTACTTGTGGCTGTTTCTGAGCAGCATGGGCCGCCTCCTTCCCCATATCCCCTAGTTTAGAGAGGTGCAATTGATGACCTAACGGTTGACGGCCGCGTCCGTAATATACATAAACCTAGAAAGAGGGGCTAATGTTTGTTAGGTCCTAACCCAAATGTTTTTTTGTTTTAAAATTTTTGGGGGGGGTTTTTAAGGGGTTTTTTTTTATAAAAAAAAAAAAACAGCTTGGTTTGTTAAAAAACCTTGGGGGTTGGGGGCTTATACCCTTTTTTGCTGACCAAAGCCCCCCCCAAAGCGGGTGTGTAAATTAACACAATCCTTGGGTTGGTATAGTATGACTTTGTTTGTTATTACCTGATGGAGTACTTTTGCCTAGTGCACACGCATTTTGGTCTCACCAGTCGAACAGACAACTTCTATCATTTTATGATAACGGCAACAAAGATTTTTAAATTTATAAATCAAAATTTAAGTAACTTTGTTTGTCTAAATTGAATTCACATCAAACAATTAGTTTTACATTCAAATTGATAATATTTAGTTTTCTTTTACTATTATCTATATAATTTTCTTTTCTTTTATAAGCTGAGAAATCAATATTATCTTCAAACATGTTACCCCCGTCTGTGCCCCGGGTAGAATTGGCCCAGAGCATGGCTCTGCTAATCGTAAAAGGCGATTTAAGAGAAAAAGTCCATTTCGCAAACATCAGCTAGTAAGAGTGGAGTATATCACTCCCCGAAACCAGAGGCGAGCTCTGTCACTCATCGTCGGAGACCATTCCCCCCTTTCCGTTGAGACCCCTCGACGACGATGACGACAATGACAGCACGAACGATGACAAAGACGATGACGATCGCGGCGTCAAAACCCCCTCTCCACCCCTTAAGGCTGTTCCACCCTGTTTTTCCATTTGCTTAAATATGCAACTATATGAAATATAGTAAATGAAATTGAAACCTAGAATGATAAGAACACCAAAAAATGTTTTTTCCATTTTTTCTGATCGGGCATTCGGCAAAAATTCCATCTCCACAAATAGTGTTCAAAAAACTAACTGCAATTACAATCTCGTGCAAGCGCTCAACGTAGATAGTGTGTGTTTCTGTGAGATTAATGGTTTTGACTGTTTTCTTCTTTTGGAACTAATCTATTAATTCCTGTCAAATAAGAATTTTTGGAGGAAAAAATTGGCGATGTAGCTGAATTTTTGCAGAGACTCTTCCTTATATAATACTTATCAACATACTAAAAACTCCCCTACAATCGGACTGGGGCTATCGGACTGCCATATTGGAAAAAATGGCGGCCCAAGGTGTTTGTTATCTAATATCTCCAAATTGGTTTGAATAGACAAAATACTCTCAACGGCAAAAATTATGTTTTCCTATTTTAATCCCTACAAAAGCCGGTGTCTTTTTAGTTTTTGGTAGGGGCACAGGTTACGGTCACAAAATCGGTGGTTTTTTGTTGCTCCTTGGAATACAGCTTATTTGTGAGTCGCAACTTTTTTTTACGGCCCAGCATCAAACATGCCCGGTAAATCCGTAATAAATGATATAAATATACAAAAGGGTCTTTTTGTGCGGGGTTGATGAAAAGCTTTCCATTAGTATTTTAAAAAATCCGTCCTGCGACAATCCGAATTTTTGCATTGTACCCGCGGAATTTGGGTTTTAACACCATTGTTTGCATTTCCTCAAATGATGCTCTTTTTTGACTGTCCATTTTAAGCACTAAATAAGCATTGGGGGAAAAATTCTTTCTAACGCACATTGAAATGACTTGAATGATGGTCCGATTTACAACAAAGTTATAAATCCAATATGACGGCCTTTACCTCCTAATATTTCACAATTATTAATACTGTTTTCGTGCTGTTTTTTACACTCTTTTTGTTACACAATTCACTTGATGTTTGTGGATATTAGGAATTAGCAGCTATAATTGGTTTAACTTTGTTGAAATCGATCATTTATTTGAGTCATTTCAATGTGCGTAATGGAAGAATTTTTTCCTCCCAAGCTTTTTAAAGTGCTTAATAATGGACGGTCCAAAATTGCATTTTTGATGGAAATGCCAACAATGAAAAACCAATTTCGGTTAAATTCAAAAATTCGATTTCGCACACTGATTTTTTAAATACTAATGAAAGCTTTCACGAACCGCGTACAAAAGAGTCCTTTTTGTATTGTAAAATCGATTTATTACGGGATTTACCGGGCATTGTTTATGCTGGGCTTGCAAATTTTGGAAATACTTGGGTACTTCCAATGAGCAACACATAAACCACGATTTTGTGACGTAAACCTTTTGCCCCTACCAAAACTATAGAATACAACCGGTGTTTTTGTAGGGATGTAAAAATAGAAATAAACTTGTTTTTGCCATTGAGATATTTTGTCTATCTCAAACATTTTGGAGATATTCGATAACAACACCTTTGGTCCGCCATTTTCCCCAATATTGGCGGCCGAAGCTCCAGTCCGATTGTAAGGGGAGTGTTTAGTATGTTGATAGTTTTATAAGGAAGGTCTCTGCAAAAATTCAGCAAATCGCAACTTTTTCCTCCAACGTCAATATACTAAATCTTATTTTTACAGGATTATATGAAAAACGAATGGGATTTTTTAGAACCGTGTGGTCCTCTGCCAATTTTCCGTTTTCCGGTACAAATTGACAAAAAATACCGGTTATCTTAAGAATTCGTGGGAAGTACAAAATTGTAATATCCCTTGTTTTCTCTTCGTCGTCGTCGAAATTGAAATTTTAATCGTCGTCGGGGACCTTGCCCCCTTCCCTTGACGACCCCCGGCGACGATGACAATGACACAACGAACGATGACAAAGACGTACCTACCGCGACTGTGAAGAAACCCCGCCCCCGTTCCTCTCAACCTTACCCGTGGGCTGGTTCTGAAACCAGCATGGGCCCCTCTTTTTCCCACCCTTCTATAGGCTAGAGTGCTGCATTATTACTCTAACGGGTTGACGCGTCCTTAATCCTAATAAACCCAAACTCCTTTGATAAGTATCAAGAAAAACAGTCAACATTAATCTCACAGAACAAACCAACGATCTACGTTGAGGCGCTGTCCTGAGATGTTATATTGCAGTTTGAAACTATTCTGAAAGGTGCAATATTTGCCGTATGCCATATCAGAAAAAATTGAAAAATCATTTTTTGGTGTTCTAATAGTACCAGGTTTCAAATTCATATACTATAGTTATACATAGTTGCATATCTTAGAAAATGGAAAAACAGGGTGGAACAGCCTTAACCGTGGCTAATTCTGACGAGTCTCCTGGGCTAGAGATTTGCATTATGACCTATCGGTTGACGCGTCCTTAATTCAATTTTTTTTTAAATCAAACATATTGAAGAACTTCTATCATATGATAACGGCGACAAGCTTTCCAAATTTCTCATCCGAAGTAATCTATTTAACAAACTTTAACTAACTTCATACACATTTCTTTCTTTTTTTCTATTTTCATTTCCCATAACATAAACTTTTATTTTGCTATTACGTTCGTCATCTTCAATTTTTTTTTGGTATTTATTATAACACTTATAGAAACAATCTAATCATCAACAACATCCTGCATTAACTCTTCTAATTTACTTTCATTTCACAGGTGCGGCGCAATATGACCTAAACCGTTTTGAAGCGCCCGTAGTTTCTCCACGTCGTTATTGCGATCTGTGTTCTATCTTGTTTGGGGGTGTAAAGGGGATTCCTACCCCGCCAATTCGGGTCCAAGCAAGGCCGTCCCTGTATATCGCATTGTCCTGGGCGCAAAGGCCCAGAAGAAGGGTTTTAACCTCGTTTATTGCCACATGTGATAGAAATGCCTGGATAAGATTGTTGTGGGTGCTTAATTATTTTTTGTTCTTTGACTTGACAAAGGATTTGTTCATTTGAACCCAGCGAAATGCATGTGTAAAGTGTCAGGTGACAGTTGTAAAGGTCCCGAACTACTAAAGTGTTTTACCATTGAATTTTGTGTATTGTTAATGAGAAAATTTATTTCTCTTGGGGTTAACGCCATAATACCTGAGTATATACCCCCAATGAAAAACAAACTAGGGCCCTGATCCTATCCACTTTTCCCCCCTTCTGGCCCGCCGTCTGGGCCCGGGTCGAATTGGCCCAGTAGCATGGCTCTGCATAATCGTAAAAGTCGATCCAAGAGAAAAAGGTCCAATCTTGCAAACATCAGCTAGTAGAGGGGAGTTAATAACTCCCCAAACTGAGGCGAGCTCTGGCAATCGTCGTCGGGGAGCACCGACCGTCCCCCTTCCCTTGACGACCTCCCCAGACGACTATGACCAATGAAGACCCCCCCCCGTCTGGCCGCGGGTAGAATTTGGACCCAGAGCTGGCTTCTGCTAATCGTAAAAGGGCGATTCAAGAGAAAAAGTCCACCTCGCAAACAAATCATCTAGAAATAGGCGGATTTAATACTCCCCGAAACTAGAGGCGTAGCTCTGGCAAATCAGTCTCGGGGAACTTTGCACCCTTCCCTTGACGACCCCCGGCACGACGATGAACATGACACAACGAACGATTGACAAAGACGATGACGACCGCGACTGTGAGAACCCCCCCGGAAACTCCTCCTTCGTTGATTGTATCGCCATTTTTTTTTTTTGCCTCCCCTTTACCCGTGGCTGGTTCTGACCAAAAGCATGGGCTCCCTCCCCCTCCCTCCCCCTCCCCCCTTAGGCTAGAGTGTGCATTATGACCTAACGGTTGACGCGTCCTTAATCCAAATAAACCAAAATCATAGTAAAGAAGAGAACACCAAGAGAGATTCATGACGTCAACACCGACTGTCGCCGACCCCGGCACAATTTATACACAAATAAAAGGGTGTTTTTATTGAAGATTCCTCAAAGCTGCATTATCATTTGGCAGTTCAAAACAAGGGAATATATATTCGAATATCTGCTAATAACGTTTTTGTAAAGAAACATTGGAAATTGAAGCTATGTTTTTTTTCACAAACCCTGTAAAAGCAGGTCTTAGGGCTATGCCAGCTGTCAACTTTCAACCATTTAGAAGTAGACCTACCGTTTCGTGGATGACAAACATATTTTAATATTATATTTTATTTTAATGAACTCTACTAACTTTAAAACTAATATATTTTAATATTTCTGGAAGAACCTTAGTTATCCGATGCGCCAGTAGTGACATTTTGTTACGTACACATAATTTTTTTATCAGTGTAGGTAATAAAAAAATACGTGATTTTGTCTTATCCGCCTATCGTAGCCATGTTAACATTGCATTCTTTGCCCGAAAGTCGCCCAATGTTTGTAAATACTGCGCCGCCATGGCCTCCTAATCTCCTGTATTTGATTAGGTCCACTTGCGTAGGAATATTGAAAACTCCCGTCAACAAGGCGGTGAAGAAACATTGTTGAAAACATTATGCACTGTCAATTGTTTTTCTTTTATTTCTTGGACGAGAAGACGTGTGGTGGTCTTGTGAATTGTACTATTTGACAGAGTGTCACAAATACGACTCTTTAATTGATGTCCATAATAATGTAACAGTGTATATTGAGAACTTACACAGAATGAAGCAAACTGAGGTTCTTTATTCACTTGGTGAGAAGATTAACTCGGTCGAAAGTATTGGCTTGGTGGCATTGGCATTTTCGTCTGTCGCCATTCTGCTATCTACGCCTGGGCCCAACATAATCTTGCCAAGAACATGGCTCTGCTGGTCATTATAGACGAGAAAAATGTAAATATCTTTAAGCAAACATCAGCTATTATGTAGGGGAGTATTTAACTTCCCGAGGCGAGCTCTGGCCGTCCACGTGAGGAACTTCTCCCTAACATCCCCCTACCCGCGGCTGGTTCTGATTAGCATGGGATTGTCCTCCCATATCCCTTGGCTAGTAATGCGCATTATAAACCTACGGTTGACGCGCCCTTTAACGTAATGACAAATTATTTGGTGCCACCCTGTTCTCACCCTGGCCACGTCAATGTGGCTGGATCTTTCCATCATGTGTCCTAGACCCCATCTGGGCCCTGGGTATAGGGTAGGATTGGGCATAACCCCGTCTGGGCCCGAAGTAGAATTTGGCCCAGAGCACGGCTCTGCTAATCGTAAAAGGCGATTTAAGAGAAAAAGTGCACCTTGCAAACATCAGCTAGTATGGGCCCCGAATCCTGAGACGAGTTCTGCAATCGTCGTCGGGGACCTTGCCCCCTTCCCTTGACGACCGTCTCGTCTCGAACCGACAATGACAAGACAAGACACCACGAACATTGACAAAGACAATGCGACTGCTACGTGGAGAACTCCATCTTTCCTCCCTTAACAACCCATAGGCTTTTTCTGCCTAGCCTGGGCCCCCCTTCCTCCTCGGTGGCCCCTTATCCCTTTAGAATAGAGTGATGCATTATGACCTTACGGTTAAGGCGTCCTTTATCCAAATAAACTAAAAAAAAAATACAGGATTGGGCATAAAGCTGGGCACTACTAATCGAAAAGGTCGAGGAAAGAGAGGAAAAGTCCACCTCTTAAACATCAGCTAATATGAAAGGGAGTATTTTACTAGAGGTAAGCTCTCGCAATCGTCGTCGGGTTCACCCTCCCCCCCCCCTAAACTAGACGACCTCTGCGACGTCGACGTCGACAACCAGGCAACACGAACTATGGCGATGATGATGACGACCACGACATGAGACCAGCATTGGATTGTCCTCCCAACATCCTCTAGAGGCTAAAGTGGCGCGTTTGACCCTAACTTTTTGACGCACCGCTTACCCAATAAAGTGACCAATTAAAAAATTGTCCACGTTTTTGTGTGGTCTACCGTTTATTGTTTAGATTTTAGGCCTATGAAACTCAACAATATCTCTTATACCCAGAGAAAGGGTTATTCCCAGATGTGACACATGTGATGTACCTTTGACCGTACATCTTATGCTAGCAGAATGTACCAAATATGATGCCTTGCGCACGCAATTTGATCTCTCCCAATCATATGAAGAATTTCTTTCATTATGATAACGGCGACAAAATTCAAAATTTCTGATCCAAATCAACCTATTGAAAGTTCTCAGTAATACATCGTGGGGTGCAGATAGGTACTTCATGCTTGATATTTTACTGATCTCTAGTTTAGCTCCAAGATGGACTATGGAATGTTTCGTATACTCTTCAGCAAGTAACACACCCTAAACTTCTAGACACTGTCCACACATTGAGGGTCTTTCCGTAATTGCTCTTGGGTGCATTTTCGAACAAGCCGTTAGGTCATGCTTGTATGCCGCGTCAGTGTGTCCTCCCCGTCCTTGGCAGATCGGAGAAACCTCTTGATGGTTACGTATGGGGGTGGGAGACTGTAAGCTATGCCTGGGGGCTGCGCGCGCGGGG
Source organism: Sweltsa coloradensis (assembly GCA_024449915.1). Classification (NCBI taxonomy): domain Eukaryota; kingdom Metazoa; phylum Arthropoda; class Insecta; order Plecoptera; family Chloroperlidae; genus Sweltsa; species Sweltsa coloradensis. Next base: position 7,489 of record JAMZAV010015710.1, on the reverse strand, counting down.
GCCAGCAAATCGGAGAATGTTTTTGTGGATGGAGGGGCGGGTGGACGAGTGGGACATATGTCTCCTACACTTTTGATACAAACCCAAGGCATCTCTTCCAAACGGGATTAAGATGTAAACTTGGGGGTGGTTTAATCTTAAGAATTTTCATCTGCCACAAGTTTTTAATTTTGTATTTAACAATAACCCCCCTGGTTTACCACCATAGCCAGATTATTATATTTGACCTTTGAGGCGTTTTGATAAAAACGTCTACTTGCGATAGTGTATTCAAAATTAACGTTAGAGAGATTTTGCACTGAACATCAAAGTTTAACAACAGGTTAACAAGGTTGGAAGTGCTTTTTATTTCTCCACCTTAGTTGAACGTTTCAGCTATACGACGTGTGTTCAGTTTTCCATTGCATAGTTATTCGCCATCCGTGAAGCTCTTAAATACTTCTAACGCTGTCGTTGTGGAGAATACCTTTTGTGTTCAATAGTTTTAGTTCACTTCAAGCTATAAAACATCATGTTTTTAGTCCATCATTTGGTACAGAGACAAATCCAATTCTATTATAGAAAAACTAACCTCTAGAAGGGATATATAAAAGAGTTTTGCTGTAATTACCTGACACGTGGGCATATGAGGGAAATGAACACGCTGATAGGGCTGCTAAGTAAGTCTTCCCAGCGTCGTGACGTTGATTTCAATCTAGTTCCGTTCCAGGATGTCCAGAGTGGATTCCAAGCAAAGATCTGGTTGGATTTGACACGTACAAGCGTCTTGGATGTGTTTCAAAATACCAAATTGCGTAGTGTGATGCCCACATTGCTAACAAAATTCGTCCACCACGTCGTCGACTCTCCACGTAGAGAATAGGTGGTATTGTCCCTAGACTGTCGATATGGAACACCTCCTACACAACGGATATCTGCTTAACCAGAGAAAAGGTTATTTCCATATGTGGCACATGTGATGTATACTTTAACCGTACATCATATGCTAAGCAGGAAGTACCAAATATGATGCCTTGGCGCATCGCAATTTGATCTCTCCCAATCATAATGAAAACTTCTATCATATTATAACGGTCGACAAACTTTCCAATTCCTCATCCAAAGTAATCTATTTAACTACTTTAATAACTTCATACACATTTCTTTCTTTTCTTTATTTTCATTTACATACATAACTTTTATTTTTGCTATTACTTGTTTCTTCATCTCAATTTATATTTGTTATTTTAGACACTTAGAAAACATCTAATCAGCAGCTACTCATTACTCTTCTAATTTACTTTCATTCACAGGCGGCGCAATATGACCTAACCGTTGAAGCGCCCTAGTTTCTCACGTCGTCGTCCAAAGTAAAATTTAATTTACATCATTAACACTTTCATCACCATTATTTAATTTTCTTATATATACTAACAATATAATCAATAAACACATTATTAACTCATCCCATCAACACTGTTTCAGGATGATTATTTAGAGAACATATAAACGGAAGCGTTAGTTATAAATATGATTTCGTTCCGTCGAGAAACCTTTGTCAGTTCAACGTCACGTATAATATGGGGCGAGCCCAAATGCCACTGCTACAACAAGCTCACTATCGAATACCAACCACCGCCACCTATATTATTTCTAGGGGCGACGGTCGTTTCGCACCGCAGCCAGGCCGCAACGCGGGCTGCTAGAAGTCTGATGACCTAACCTCGTGACCCTGTTTAACTACCTATACCCGAGTTTGGGGGTTTTCAACAGCTATCTCTGCAACACGGAAGCCGTCCCGAAAGTATTTACAATCTTGAAACTCGGATATAATGACCCTGATATGTGGTCGATGACATACCAAAAAAAAATTCAAGGCCCGATCCGATATACCGTTTTTTCTGTGTAAAAAAAAAAGTGGCCGTTAATATCGCCGACTAAATCGTCCGGCTGGCTGGTTGGGGGGGGGGGGGGGGGGGGTAGTTGATTCTTGGCCAGAGAGGATAAGAGACCTACAGAGAAAACGGTACATCTTAGAACTATAAAAAATTATGGCCACACTTATATGTGACCTCCAGACTACACAAACTTCCGCCGACGAGCCAAGCAATATTCCACCACCCAAAATACCCCCTAAAATCATCCCCCCTAAATTAATAATTCATAGCTCTAACCCAAATTGAAATTTTTTTTTTTTTTTTTTTAGTCGAAGTTAGTTATTAAATTATGTTCTTATGTGTTTTAAAACCCAAACGGTCTATTCTCATTATAATAAACCACAGTTTTTGTCACCCCCATCCCTTAATAGTTTATAATATTTTTACCTTGATTTCCAGCATTCACCACGAAGGCACGCTAATGAGTTTCATCATGAAATTTGACATGAGGTATATAAAAATATAAAAAATAATCCATCCGAGAGGACTTAAACGTATTCCCACACCCCCAATTCCCCCTAAAAACTGGAATTATTCTAGCTCTAATCTAAAATTGCATGTTTTGATATTCAATTAGTTATTAAAATTGATGTTTTTTTAATAGTTGTTTTTTAAAAACCCGAATCGGGCCTTTCTCATTTCCTAAACCCATTTTTTTCAACCCCCATCCCTTTATAGTTATATTATTTTAACCTTGATTTCCAGCATTCCACATGAAGGCACCTAATGAGTTTATCAGCATGAATTTGGGGCATGATGTACATACTATAAGATGAAAAATCTTCGCCGAGGGCAATCGGAAATATTCCCCCCCCCCCCCCCCCCACCCCCAACACCCCCTAAATCATCCCCTTAATTGGAATAATTGATAACTCTAAACCAAAAAATTCAATTTTTTTATTCAAGTTATTAAATTATTTTTTAATGTGCTTTAACCCAATCGCGGCCTATTCTCATTTCCTATATCACATTTTTTCAACGCCCATCCCCTACTAGTTTTGTATTATTTTACCTTTGATTTTCAGCATCACCATGAAGGCACCTAATGAGTTATCAGCCATGAAATTATGCATGTGCTACATACTAAGATGAAATCTTCGCCATGAGCAGAGAGCGATATTCCACCCCTATAAGAATCCCCCAAATTGGAATATTCATAGCTCGGACCTAAAATTGAATTTTATTATTTAAATTAGTTATTAAAATTATGTTTTTAATGTGTTTGAGTAACCCAATCGGCATATTTTCATTAATAAACCCTATTTTATTCAACCCCCTCCCTAAATAGTTTATATTAGTTTTTTATCCTTGATGTCCAGCATTCACCACGAAGGCACCTAATGGTTTATAATCATGAAATTTGTCATTATGGTAACTAATAATTATAAAAAAATAATCCGCCCGAGAGGCAAGCCGATAATTCCACGCTCAACACCCCCTTAAATTGGAATAATTCATAGCTCTAATCTAAAATTGATGTTTTATTCAAATAAGTTGGTTATTAAAATTATGTTTTAATGTGTTTTAATCCAATCGGCCTATTCTCATTTCCTAAACCAAACCCCAACCGGTTGAAGCTCCCTAGTTTCTCCCTTCGTCGTTGGCCGTGTGTGTTAGCGCATAACGACGTATCGGTTGACACGTTTTCAAAATTAACGAATCTGAAATCTCATTGTTTTAAAATAACTTTTCAAACAAAATTCCAAATTTTTTAATTTTTTGCTACAACTTATAGATATATCAGACGGCGCCATATGACCTAATGCGGTTGAAAGCGCCTCTTAGTTCTCATGTCGTTGGTCAATCAAAATTCCAAATTTTATATATTTTGAAAAAATTACACTATAATAATTTCAAGCGGCGCAATACGACTTTAACCGTTGAAGAGCGCGCTTGTTTCTCCACGTCGTTATATAAATTGTTGGCCTTGGGGCTTGCGCAATAATGACCTAACGGTTTGACACGCTTTAAACTTTACGAATCCAAAATCCAATTGTTTAAAATAACTTTCAAACAATATCCAAATTTGTATAATATTTTGCTTACACTAAACAATATTACAAGAGGCGCATTATGACCAAACCGGTTGAAGCGCCCCAGTTTCTCACGTCGTTGGTAAATTTTGGCCGTGTGTGTATTAGCGCATAACGACCTATCGCTTGACACGTTTTTAAAATTAACGAATCAAAAATCCATTGTTTAAAATTACTTTTAAACATAATTCCAAATTTTATAATATTTTGCTCACACTCGTAATATTACAATTGGCGCAATCGGGACCTAACCAGTTTGGAAGCGCCCTAGTTTCTCACTCGTTGGTAAATTTTTGTGCCGTTTTGTGTTAAGCGCATTAACGACCTATTTCGGTTAACCTGTTTTTTTTTAAATTATAACGAATCCTATAATCAATTGGTTAAAATAATTTTCAAACAATATTCAAAATTTTATAAAAATTATTCTTACACTATAAAATATACAAGCGGTGCATATGACTTACGCAGTGGAAGCGGCCCCTAGTTTCTTATGTCGTTTTTGGTCAATTTTGGCCTTAGCGGCTTTGGCGCATAATGAACTTTAAAAACGTTTGACATACACGCTTTTAAAACTTACGAATCCAAATCCTTGCCTTAAAAAACTTTCAACAAATGACAAATTTTATAATATTTTGCTTTCTCTTATAATAATACAAACAGCGACAATATAACATAAAACCCAGTTGAGCGGCCCTGGTGTTTCTCACGTCCATTTGGTAAATTTTGATGTACCCTTTAAACCGTACATCAACTCTAGCAGAATTTATGTAAATATGAATGCCTTGCAGCGCGCAAATTTGATGCTCCTCCCAACCATATGAAATAACTTCTATCATAATTATTACGGCGACAAACTTTCTACAAATTTTGTTCTCTCCATAGTAATAATTTTTAAAGCAAATTAATTTAACAACACCATAACACATTTCTGTATTTTCTTCTTTATTTTCCATTCCATATACAACTTTTATTTATCTTTTACTATCATCATCATTTTTTTGTATTTATACACTAAGAAACAATCTTATCATCAAACACACCTGCATTAACTCATCTCATCAACTTTCATTATTACAGGCGGCGCAATATGACCTAATCAGTTGAACCGCACTTGTTTTTTTGGGCCCGGGATAGAATTGGCCCAGAGCATGGCTCTGTTAGGCGATTCAAGAGAAAAAGTCCACCTCGCAAACATAAGCTAGAATGAAGGGTAGTATTTTACTCCCCAAAAATTGAGGCGATCTGTGGTATTCGTCGTCGGGGACCATTCCCCCTTCCCTTGACGACCCCTTGACGACGATGACGACAGTGACACCACGAACGATGACGAAGACAATGACGACCGCGACGTACGAACCCCCTTTCCTCCCCTTACCCATGCTGGTTCTGACCAGCATGGGTCCCTCCCCCCCCCCACTAGAGTGGTGCGTTATGACCTAACGGTTGACGCGTCCTTAATCCAAATAAACCTGGAAAGAAAATCTCACGTCGTTGGTAAATTTTTGCCTTGGGGCTTAGAGCATAACGACCTAACGGTTGACATGCTTTGAAACTTAACGAATCCAAAATCCATTTTTAAAAATAAATTTCAAACAAAATTCAAAATTTTGTAATAATTATATGAATTACACAATAGTTTTGTTTGTTTGCTTACTCTAACAATATCACAGGCGGTGCAATATGATGTAAACGGTTGAAGCGCCCTAGTTTCTCTCGTCGTTTCCCTTGTATGGGCCTGGGGTAGAATTGGCCGAGAGCATGGCTTCACTAATCGTACAAGGCAATTCAAGAGAAAAAGTCCACCTCGCAAACATCAGCTTGTAATAGGGGAGTATATTACTCTCCGAAACTAGAGGCGAGCTCAGGCAATCGTCGTCGGAGGCACCTCCCCTATTCCTCTGTGAGACTGTCATCCCTATTTGTTATATAAATTAAAGTAGGCAATTAAAATTAATAGAAACGTGTTTGGCATAAGTTAAGTTATAATAATCAAAAACTACATAAAACTTAACAAGTTAACACAATACAAACCACAATACGAACATTTGAACAACCTGTATTATAGGCCTAGCTTTTAACATTGCTCACATCAAAATATGTATTTAATTTAGCCATTATAGAAATATACGGTAATTGAATCGAAATGAATAATGATAAGAATTTTACAAATCTTCTTTGGTAAATTAAAGCTTTAGAAGGTGACAATTGAATGAAAGTATGAACTCCTACTTTATTGATTCTCGAAAATGTTTCTTGAAATGCCACCACGCACGATGACAAAGACGATGACAACCGTGACGTGAGAACTCCCAGACTGGTTCTGACTATCATTAACCCCTCCCTATATATCCTAGGCTGGACTGTCGCATTATGACCTGACGGTTGACACGCCCTTAATCACAAAACTAAAATCCCTCTTGCCTGTGGCTGGCTCTAACCAGCATGGGCCTATCCTCTCATATCCCCTAGGCAAGAGACCTAGTATGACCTTATTGTTGACGTGTTCTTATACTTAGTGAATCAACCAAATACGTATTAGTTATGTATTTCTTTGTGAGGAGATGATCAGTGTTAGTTGAGCCATGCCATGAGTATTGAAATTTAATTGAATTTATACACATATAATAATTAATACTGCACATTGATTCAGTCAAACTTATTCATAAAAATACATTTGAACGAATAGTGATTAAATCGAGTTTATTAAAGTGAGTCGCCTTCTGATATAACAACAATCACGACTCTTATGAACCCACTGCCTCATGGTTCAGAACAGAACTGTTGCTCACATCTCAATTAAAATGTGTAAACTTGCGTAGGAATCTTTCACTCACGGAGAAAAAGTTGTTCCCAGAAGTGACACATGTGATGCACCTTCAAGGCTCAAGGACCCTGTATTATATCGATGCGTTGCAGTGTTTGCGTAGTTCCATTGTATCAAACGATACAATTGAGATATTCCGATATTATTGTTTTATTATACTCAGTAAAGACGCCTAACATCACCCGTGTTGTACGTGTTGTAAAAACACACAAAAACGCAACACGTCGCTCAGCCTGAAACGTTCAGTTAGGTGGAGCAATAAAAGGCACTTTCAACCATGATGTTCAAATTTTGGAAGCCATCTCATAATCAGTAAAAATATTAATTTTGCCTTTGCTGTCATCTCAATCATTTTCTTTTCTTTAAATAAACTTAGAAAACAATATAATCAATCACTAAACATACTACAATATCACAGGCAACGCAATATGACCTAACCGGTTGAAGCCCTAGTTTCTCACGTCGTCATAACGTTCTGTGGACGGTGAAGCGGTCTAGGGAGACCCCCCCCCCCCAGCCAATACAGAACAAGCTCGCACAGTCCCGGAAGAAGAGTTAAAGTTGGTTTTATAACGTTATGACTTGATTTTTGTGATTGCAAAATTATGTTTGTTGTTTGACCGTCGTTGGATTTTTGTATCACTTGTATCTACAGCGTAACCCGGAATTAAATTACGGTATTCGACAATATTTTTTTTTTGGGATATGCCAAAATA
>JAMZAV010015709.1:0-10346 GCA_024449915.1 Sweltsa coloradensis | reverse complement strand
AATTTTTGGAAAATGTAATGTAAAAATGCCACTTTTGCAATGTAAAATCAAATTTTGGGCTCTGCCCCCCAGACCCGACTACGGAGGCATCCCAACAGAGCCCCCTTGTACCAGATTCATTTTTTCCCAAACCATGTTTATGGGCAGTTCTAAAGTGTTTTATTCCCCCACCCACCCCTCTACAAAATGCATTTCCTTTGCACGTACAATTTTTTTAAGTTTAAATTACGATGACGTCATTGACACTTTTGCTAAAGAAAATGGGGGGGGGGAAACGCTTGCCAATGCCTGATTTGCGCGACTACAACGGACGAGACTACTATATGGCCGGGGAAAAAATTATGTATTAGGTGATCAAGTTGCATTGCTTTTTACTAGTAGTTACCTTTTTTTTCTTTCTAAGCTAAAATGCACGCATATTAAGTTTTTCAGCTTGTTGAAATAAGGGGGGGGGGGGGGGGGTATTTTTGTTTTAGCCTATGGGCGCCAAATGTCTTAATCCGGCCCTGTGGACAGCCCTACACTCGTAGATTTTCAATATGCTATGTTTATCTGCCAGGATAAATACACAAAATGGTCAATGTTGGAGTTTTAAGAGGATATAGGACATACGTTAGAAAATCCCTTTCGCTCGGCCGACTGACAAACATTTTTGGGTGGTTGTCAAGGAAGCGGAAACATAGGGCTCACAGTAACACTTTTCAAGAAATTATTTTTCAAAAATTAAAAGAAAATAAATTGATTTTCAGGTTTTTGGATTTTCTTTAAAAACAGGAATCGGGAAGTTGACAGGAGTGATGTCTAAATTAGACTAAAATAGACTCTAAATACAATTTATTTATTATTTATTTATTAAGATCCATGTCTCAGCACTCTGCTCTGCAAACTGGCCCAGGTTTGGGATTTAGTTTAGATGGTAGTTATAGTTCAGACGATGCTTTATAATAAGCTTTAGTTACAAATAACGACAAGAAACATGTTGTAAAAGGTAATCAATTTATAAATATTTCAAAACTTGTTTCCAAATTTAAAGCCAACTGATGTAAAATATATTTCTATCTATGAATATACTTCTTTTTTATTACACTCTTTTCCAAACATAAAAATGAATTTCCAATACAATGACAAAATTTAGAAAAAAACATAAATTTCTGCAATGTGTGTTGGCTAAAAGCGTCGACAGCTTCACAGCTCTGGCTCTATCATAATAATCGTGACCATATACCTAGTTGCTGTGACGAGTTTCTATAAACCCTAATAGCTGGGAGATGGGAATAGAAAAACACTCAATGAACAGCATACGATATATTAACATTTGCTTTATTTATTTTACTTCGATACTGGAACAATATAAATGTGTTACAAATTATCACAGATGGATTGCAAAGAATGTTACAATCTTAAACCACATAACAAGCGTGAGAATAGTGACCACCCCACTAATAAACTATGCAACTGTTGGTGACCCTGGTAACACCATCCCTAGAGATAGAAAGTATATGTTGGTGACCCTGGTAACAACATCCCTAATAGATATAGAAAGTGTAGGTTGGTAATGGTGACCCTGGCAACACCATCCCTAGAGATAGAAAGTGTAGATAAGTACATGTTTAAGAGAGCGAGGTTAGTAAGAGCTCGAGAAAACTACTTTGCTCTGAGCAACGTGAAGAAGAAGAAGAAGAAGAAGAAGAAGAAGAAGAAGAAGGAGAAGAAGAAAGAAGAAGAAGAAGAAGGAAGAAAGAAGAAGAAGAAGAAGTTACAATCACCTTACATGGCACTTTCTCGTTTTTGGTTTTTGAAGCTAGCTTCTCCTTCATGAATTGACTGGCATTGTTAGGCCCTACCTACCTACTCGTAAGGCATATTTCTCGTGGTGTCGAGTGAATCCAATACTAAGTTTAATTGCACTTTCTTGGCACTTTAAGTTTCTGTTTTAATATACCATTGGAAAGATAAGCCTACATCAAGGTGCATAATTCATGAGATATGCAACAATCAAATCTCAAATTTAGTTTTGTAAAAAGTTAGACAAATCCTGCGTATGTTAACAGATTCTAACCAGCTTAGGCCTAATACAATTTTAATAATGTTCGACGAATCATTCTCAGGCACATTTATCTAATTACATAACTTTTTGGAATTAGACATATTTTGTCTGCTTTCTTTGGGAATAACATATTTTCGTACTCTACAACTTGAGCTTTAACATTAGACAAATAGAAAACGCATTCAATAATATTTCAATAAGGTTTAAGAAATAATTAATAAATTGAAAAGCTCTGATAACGTTTCTACTTGTGATTTTGCATGATGAAGAGTACTCTTCTCCGGCAAAACTTTGTTAATCTATCAATCACGAATATGTCACTTTCAAGATACCGTATGATATTTTTATCTTTTCACGTACAAAGCGACATAAGATAAGAATCTCAATTGTTTTCAGGGCAAATGAGTTTTATTTTGGCCCTCCTGGCAAGTCTCAAGGGACTTTGTTTCTAATTAATCTTAATATTTAATTTGTTTATTTTGCATTTTGTCTGCCGCTGCTTCCGAGAAGAAAAGTCCGTGTCCGATTCTTTCCCTTTAGCAAGTCAGAGGTACTTTCACTTTTAAACTCCCTTATCCTTGTTATCACGTCAAACTTTTGTCTAACACTAACACTCGGGTCTTGACTCTTTATCGGTTTTCACCTGAGAAACGCGGTCGAAAAAAACGCAACTCCTCACACATTTTACTTTAGCTCCTTACAATACTGAACACTACATGTTCTAAATACAACAACTGATTCTCATTTAACCTCATATTCGTCACATCTTCGTTGTTTTAATAAAGTTATCTTCTAAGAAGTTAGTAGCTTGAAAGTAGGCACAGTGTAGTTTGTTTGTGAAATTGTACTTTTAAAGGAGCTAAAAACCCCAAAAATTATTTTTTACCACGTGATCTATTGCACAATACTACACTTAAATAACCGTTTAAAAAAATATATCTTGTAACTGTGATTTAACACGATTTTTTTTTTAATTTTTTTGATCCAGAAAATTGGCGAAAATGGTGTTTGGAAAATTCCTAAATCGGCTTTAACCTATTTTTTTTTGGTCCACATAGATACTGGGTTTATAGTACCAATCTAAAATGCCCCTTATAACATCGTGTCTTGAAACTGTGCCCAAATATACCTTTCAAACACGCAAAAATATGCATTCCAAAATCACACCCCATCTTGGTAATCAGCATATTTTGACCGAATGACTTGCCCAAATTACAAAACAAAATATATAGAATTTACAGAAAGGCTGTCGAGTACGTAAATAATGGCCAATATTTTTTGGATCAAAATCCTCCAAGGTCACGGGGCATAAAGATCGTCCCCATGTTATTTCTTATGGGAGATTTTTGCCGATGGGACCTAGCTCGAAAATTGTCATGTTTGACAATTTTTTGGGAGGTCATGGTGGCCCCAATAACTTTTCTGTTAATTGCTAAATTCATTACTAGTTAGCCTGAATGAAATATATTTTTTGAGTTTAGCGGTTAAATACCCCTTTAAGTGTCATATCTTGAGCAAAACAAGAAGATTTCATAATTGCTTATGGAATCTAGGATACAAAATGAAAATCCATCCGTCTATAATAATTCTAACAGTCAAAAGTACTAACATGGTTGGCGGTATATAACTTTCAATTTCGATATTTGGTGTTGAATTTAATAATGATACATTTTTGGCTTTAATCTAAAAGATACGCCTAGTGCTTATTTTTGACAATAGACTGAATCTACTGCAGGTTGCCGTTACAGGGACTCTAACCACAATCATCAGTACAGCCGTAAACATTGTTTGATAATTACAGGGACTCTCTAAACCACAATTATCTTTATAGCTGTACACATTGTTTGATAACTAACATCCGTGTTCTCCTCGTCCAACTCGCGTTCGTAGAACTGACATCTCATCGTCCTTGCAAGGTGTAGAACTTAGAGCCAAGGCAGCTAACATCTCATAACGCACCCGCCCGGGATTGTGCAATGTACATACTCATTGCTTACCTTGAGTCAACAGCAAATAAAACAATACTCAACAATAATTTTTTACAAATTCCCAACTTGATCCCTATGAAACATGACCGGCAAATAGCTTGGCGCAATCAAGACCCTGGTCTAACTACCTCAGGGTACAAGTAGATTGGTAAACAATTCGCCGTGTTTGTCTGTGTTGAGTGTACCACTATACTGATTGGAGTTGGGTTTGTACTTTATTTATCCAATTTTTGTGGATGAGTTCTTGTCTTTCGCGGACTTGTCTACCGATCAGGCTACATTTAGAAATGTCATACTGAAAAGAATCTCGCTCATAGGTTTCACTTGTTGGTTTACTGAAGATGAGAGATCTGTAGCCTGTACGATCGTTAATGGATGGTCACATTTTATTTGGAGTTCAAAGTCTCAATTGACAAACGAATCTCCCTACTTGGCCGTAATCATGTCCGCTATCACCACCCCCACCTGGGTTTACTGGTATTGAGCACGAACGAGTGGTCGAACCCTCTCTCGCACTCTATGACCTTCCCCTGCGGGAAGGTCTCCTTCATCTTGTGGCAGTAGTCGAGCGGGGCCCATTTGTCCGTGGCCCGTAGTAGAAGACCAGCTTGTCGGCGAACCTCTCTATGGGCTCCCTGCCAGCGTTAGTCACGTGATCCATCTCGTCCATGGCCAGGTGGGAAGACTTTCTTCAAGATCTTCGGTCGGACGAGCTTGACGGTGACGGCGGCCATCACGGTCGGGGAGCCCGTCAAACAAGAACCAGCAGGATATCAGGAGTTCTTCAGGATGAACGGGAGGATGTGGAAGAACCAGGAAAGCGAATATGATAAGGAACACAAAGGGTTTGACCTTCCCCATGAGGAACTTCCCGTTGGGAGTAACCGCCATCCGCTCGACCGTCGGAAACAGGAGGTAGCATTGTCAAATTGTTTGTGTATGTCCGTGGTCTTGAGAGCGTCCAGGATGACTTTACACCCGAGGAATGTCCGATGAGTGTGATCTTGACGTCGTTTTGGAATGTACTCCCTGATGAAGGCGACCTTGTGCCGGGTCTGCCCCTCCCAGGTTGTACTTGGCGAGGTTGGCCTTGAGCGTCTCGCGGGATCCCCGGGGCAGCTTTGTGGCCGGCGTGGGACACGATCCCCCACGGGGACTCCGACGCGCGAGTGCAAGGGCGCCATGAAGGTCTTTTTAGTAGCCGGTTCCACGCCGGGGTTGCCGGAGATGCAGAGGATCACGTGCTTGGAGGGGGGCGGGGAGTCGATCCAACCACCGAAGGTCACGACCTTGGTGGCAACACCCTCGACCTCCACGTAACCTTCCTTCATCGCCATTGTCGGGGCTGCTGAAACAAGATGGCGCAGATATTAGATTACTCACAATCACAAACAAGAAACTGTTTCATATGTATCAAAAACCTTCCAAAATTAGTATAGGATCTTAGAACATTTTCACAGAAAGAAAAGCACAAAATTGGCAATATTGGCCGTTTTTACGGCGACGGTGGCCATGTAAACAAAGCAATCTAGCCACTGCTCCTATAGATGCTACTTTCCCAGTTCATGTTTGTAGTTCCTTGTAGAAGACAATGCAAAACCATGGAGTTTAAATAGTACTAAACTCCATGATTAAAACCCAAAGCCAGTTTACTATTCTAAGTCCATGATTAAGTCAGTCGTTAAAGCAAATGATGGGGTTGTCCTCTTTAACATCCCTTGGACATACCCTTCCGTTCAGAATCGTGCTAAAAGCCAAAATACCTGGTTAGAATACCTGAAGAGGGCACCCTGGGCAGGCTTTCTAAGATAAATTAAATTAAATCTTTGTCATTGATTTGATTCTAGTTTTTTTGGCATAGTTTCTCACGGTCGGTAGCATCATTGCCAAGGAAAGAGTATTATTATTATTATTATTATTATTATTATTATTATTATTATTTTTATTATTATTATTATTATTATTATTTTATTGGATGTATTTCATACAAACTCGGTTAAAACCGGAGCTAACATGTTGTACGGACTTAGTCAAGTACTTCCAGTGTACCTATTACATACATTATTACTTTGTCTTAACTCTAACTAAAATAAGTCATTTATAAATTCTAATATTGTTTGTTATTATTATTATTATTATTATTATTATTATTATTTTTATTATTATTATTATTATTATTATTATTATTATTATTATTATTATTATTATTATTATTCTTATTTTTATTATTATTATTATTATTATTATTATTATTATTATTTTTATTATTATTTATTTTTCAATTTGCAACGTACAGTCATTAAACCATATACAGAGCATATTGATGGCGCCAAGAATAAAAGGGCATAGCCCTAAAAACAAAAATGCCTTGCCACCATTTACTACAATATTAATACATTTATAAACTTTAAAACATAATGCATAACAAACTAATAAATCTACAAAAATAAAATACAATCTAAAAGTTATTAACTAAAGCAGTTATAAAATAATATACATTGCAGAGCACATTACATTTAATTTTTTATAATTTCTCAATTTCTCAATTTAGCAATGTGAATTTTATAACATAATATACAGCTATTCTAAAATCTTAAGAAGTAACTAAGTTATAAAACTATACAAATTAGGTGAACAATATTTTCCAACTAATGCGTATACAATTTTTGTATTTTCCCCGAGAACTGTACACGTACTAGCAGGCAAAATGACTATGAATATGTTATAATATACAAAAATAATAAGTTGTATGGCTAATTACATAAAACATAGGAATAATAATAATAACAATTAAGTAACTAGGAAATTATCTAAGTCTTAGAAATAAACTTTATTAGTAATTACAATTCTTAAGTATAATGCAATTAATCTTAAGAGACTGTATAGTGAGTGTCCAGTTAAAGCGGGCATTGCTATGTCCAGTAAGTTGCAATGCAATGAAGTGAGGTTACTGGTAATTACCTAATTGATGAACTTTTAAATTAATTATATGATTATGACCATTATTGTCAGAAAGTGACTACTGTACTGCAACAAGATGAATTTAATGGTAGTGATGAAATTCATTCATTGAGAAGATTACACACTTACCTATGAGAGATAAGATATCAGATTTTTGTAATTTAAATTTTGAGAATGATTTGTTTGTGTGTGCACGTGGAGCCTACATAGTTTCGTCTTGGGAAAATATATTAATTATAGCATGCAGTACAAAATATTGCCACATTACACGCTCAATTTTCATATTAATTGCACTCGGTGGGTTTCAACTTGATTTGGTTTTTTGCATCATCGTTATATTCACAAACGTAATTTGCTTCGCTATTATTCGTCATGTAGGCTATGGTATGTATTAAGTGCACGAACTAATAGTGATGTGGCCTCGTCCGTAAAAAATAAAAATAGTTCATAATACAGCGACAACACTGATTTTTTTACATGTTTTTTAGACCCATAAACTGATACTTTGTTGATTTTTATGGTATTCATTTTACTGGCCTTGTGTTCGTTTAAACTTATTGATTTGAGAGAAGCATATTCCAACGAATTCAAAAAAATCTTTTCAACAAAACAGACCCGCCTTATACACACCATAAAGGAATGTGTTAAAAACAATAAAATAAATCAATACAATAAGTAGAGATTTAAACAAAAGCAACAACAATATCAGTACATTTTTATTTAACATTGCGCACTACCAAAATTTGTGAAAATCATTCTTTGATTGAACTTTTTTCAAACCCTCAAATGTAAACGTTGTTTTAGATATGCATCCAAAATTTATACAAAAAGGGAAAATGTCCCCAAAAAAAGCCCCAAATTTTTTTTCTATAAATTAAGCGTGAAACATTCAAATTGGACGAATTATGTTACCAAAAAACTTTTCTGCATAGTTGCAATTCAGCCATGCTTTATATTATACTTTTCAATCAAATTACAGTAATTTGTATTTCATACAATTCGTTGCAATTGAAGGCTTCGGTGCTGTTACGGGGCGAAATTATTTTTAATATTTCTACCAACAAAAGTAATTAATTTGCATACTTATTTAATTAACGTCAATCCCATTCAGTTATAAAAACTGTTGTACAAAGGTGGACAAGTAAATAAAAGTAATTACACAAATGCAGACATACTAATGAAATATTTTAAGTATGAAATAGTAACATTTCACCAACAAAGTATAATATATAAAAAGACAATTATTGTGATATTACTGCACTTACTTAGTTTGAGGAACTGACGTGTACGTTGAGCTAAGATACCTCCAGAGCAAGGTATGTTATTGTGCGGTACCCGGACGCGCGTGGCTTATTTTACACACTAACGAGCAGGTTGGGGTGATAAAAAGCATCACGGTCAGGGGGATAGCAAGCTAATAATATACCTCATGTAGTGTGGACGTTGACAAGACTACGTGATTACGTGTTTTGTGGGGGGAAATGCTATAAGCTGTGAAGAAGAGGGAGACAAATTTCTCAGAACATTATGCTAACGAAACTAGATTTTGTTGACCCGTTGGTAAATATATTTTCTAAATCACCGCATTTCCTCACTACCTAACTGTTTTAAACTAGGAAAAAAACTAAAGTCCCGCCGCGTTGATGGATGAGCGTTTTTTGTAAGTTTTTAGTTTGCGTGGGACCACTTTTCCTTTGCAAGTGCTTTGTGAATGCATTGTAGGCGATTGTTGTCGAGTTTCTAATGTTACTTCTTAATTAATAAACCTAAAAGAACTCATATCAAAACCTTTATTCTATGGATTCCGACTAACTTTTTCAACTTTTTCTTTCAAAAGGTACTAGGCCTATATCACCATAACCTTAATGTCTATGTGAAATATGAACTTTGTAGCCCCACCCGTTTGGTCAGAATCGGCCCAAATGTCACGAAAATATCGCACTAAAAATCGAAAAAAAATCGTAAAGTACGATATTCATGAGAAATATTCTTCGATTGTACCAAAAAACGTGGCACGTTTAAGTTCAGAGATTTCGAAGGCCCTTCAATTTTCATCAAGATCGCTAATGCCGTTGCCTGGAATCGTGTGAACAAACAGACAAAAAAAACAAACACACAAAACAAAAACATTGGAGCTAAATTTTTTTAGGTGTCAGTGAAATTGACGTTCCAATCTCCACGAAGTACAAAAGTGTTGCTCTGTTTCAAGGTAAATTATCATTAGTTTGCCTTTGTTTTTAATAAATTAACAAATTAGTTTTGCCGACTTCATTGGTGTATTAAATGCTGTGACGGATGATAACCGCAACCTGAACGGGAAAGTGGAAAAGCCTAAACTTTAAACTTGCAAAGTCAGATAATTGGATGAGCGAAGCGAAGACTTCAATTTGACTTTGTGTTTTTTGTTGTTTTTACTTACGTTACCCCAAGAAAAAAAGCTCGGGTTTTGTTTTGTTAGTTTTTTGTCTGTTGTTCACTCTCTACCGGGCAAACGGCATATGAGATCTTGATGAAAATTGGAGGGGGCCTTCGAAAACTCTGAACTTAGAGCTGTTTTGTTTTTGGGTACAATCGAAGAAATATTTCTCATAAATATCGTACTTTTACGATTTTTTTTTTTATTTTTTGTGCGATATTTTCATGATATTTGGCAAACGGCTACTCCCATATCGATGAAACTTATAGGAACGTTTAAAATCACTGAAATCATGTATGTTATGATTTTAGAGACATTTGAAAAATTATTTCTTATAGAAATCGTACTTTTACGATTTTTCTCCGGTTTTTAATACGTTATTTTCGTGATATTTGGGCCGATTTGACGAAACGGTTGGGGTTACAACGTTCTTATTTTACATTAACATAAAGATTATGGTGATGTAGTGCCTCTTTCTTGAAAGAAAAAGTTGGTCAAGATTCATAGAAATAAAGGTTTAATATAAGCCTTTCACAGGTGTATAATGAACATGTAATATCAAGTAACTATAGAAAAAGTAAGGAGATTCCACATAAAAACGTAATCATTGGACAGAAATATTCTAAAAAAGCTCATCCATCAACGCGACTGGAAAAAGCGTTCGCGAAGCGGCCTAGTCTGTAAACTAACGTATCCTACTCACTGAATCAATTACACGCATTTAGTGAATAGTTTAGCTAGGTATCGTTCCTTACAACTTACTATAGTTTACTTACACATACAGCGCTTTCGTTTAAGTTTCTCTTAGTTCAATCGAGAAACTAGATAAATCCAATACAAGAATGTTTCCAGCTGACTGCATTTACACAAATGATCGTTCACAATAATTGCATGCCGCGGTTCTATGACTTTTAAATCAGCTTTTCACAGCTTG